>JANKOE010000206.1:87135363-87145721 GCA_026284465.1 Erythroxylum citrifolium | reverse complement strand
CGGGAGGTCCGATGATTCTGAGTTGTGTTTGAATATTAGAAGTGTATTTTGCCTTTGCAGAAATTTTTGGGCTGTCAGAATACAGCTGTTATGCTGCCGAATTTTCGGTAAAAATCGGGTTAAGAAGTTAATATGGTAAAGATGAGATTTGCATGATTAAGACAAATTGTATGATTGAGTGTTATATGAGGATAAATTTCCAAAAGGGAAATAATATAATTGGGAATAAGTTTAAAGAAAGAGAAAAATGAATGAATGAAAAAGAAAGAAGCAAAGAGAAAAATAAATGTACCAGATTTCGGATTAGTCATAAGATTTCCAACGCGACGTTTCATTTTCTAAGATTTGCGCTTTCGGATGTCGGCATGTGTTTCCGTTCGTTTCGAAACGTTTGTTTTGATTTGCTTCCATTTCTTTTCCGTTTCCAAATTCGAAAAGAATTCGTGCTTTCGATTCTGTTCGTTTCTGTTTCCGTTTTTCGGTTGTGATCCGGTTTCCGAGATCGGGTCCCAACACAAATATTGCTTCTGCAACATCGGAACACACAGGTGGTGACTGATCATGGTGTAGTTCCTATATTTGTGAAGCTTCTTGGTTCGCCGAGTGATGATGTCCGGGAGCAGGCATGTAGTTGAAGTTCAAAATTTCACCCAAAAGATTATGTGATGGTAGAGAATTCAAGGATGTTATCTTAACCGTTGGTTCAATTGTAGGTTGTGTGGGCATTAGGGAATGTGGTTGGTGACTCGCCCAAGTGTCGTGATCTTGTTCTCAGCCATGGAGCCCTCGTTCCACTACTTGCACAACTAAATGAGCATGCAAAGCTTTCAATGTTGCGGAATGCCACTTGGACACTGTCAAACTTCTGCAGAGGTAAACCACAGCCTCCATTTGAGCAGGTTATTTATGATATTTTGCATGTTTTGGGACCTTGGGTGTTTTCTTAACAAACAACATTTGGTGCGCAGGTGAGGCCAGCACTTCTAACACATGCGCAGCTTGTGCATTCAAGTGATGAAAAGGTGCTAACAGATGCATGCTGGGTGCTCTCTTATCTTTCGGATGGTAGAAATGACAAAATACAAGCTGTAATTGAGGCTGGTGTCTGCCCTCGACTTGTTGAGCTCCTCTTGTTAGTACTGCCTTGTTAAGTTAAATCTTTTCATTACTTTTAATCATGGATTATGAAATGTAATCTTATCTACATCATTCTGCATATCTTCAGACATCCATCTCCTTCGGTGCTTGTTCCTGCGCTTCGGACAGTGGGTAATATTGTTACTGGGGATGATATGCAAACTCAGGTACCATCTTATCAAAGATATTGAAGATTGTCTCCTTTGTAACATCTTTTCTTAAACAACAAGTTATTCCAAATGCTAATTATTAAATTATGGTAGAATGATGTTGTACATAAGTTTGTTGGGGAATCTATCGTGTAAGAACCAGTGCTTTAAAAGCTTAAGATTGGTTAGCTCACATAATAACTTGGTTTCTGTCATGCATCCTTTTCAGTGGTTTCCTAATATACTTAGTAAGTTAAGAACCTAGGGAATATACTGGAAACTCTAAACCAAACAAATTGCCCCTTTAATTCTTCCAACAAACAAATCTTGCCTTTCCTCCTTCTTCCTGTTACGTAATTGTTCCTGAGTTATTTTATATCCCTCTCCTTTTTATTAGGGTTGGTGGCAACTTAATTAGGAATTTTTTTGACTAAATTTTCACACTTTTCGTTACTCAAAGTATGGCTAATAACTACTGTTGGTTACCTTGACAATGCATAATTAGTACTGGTGCACTTCCTAGCCTGCTGAGCTTATTAACTCACAATCACAAAAAGAGCATCAAGAAAGAAGCTTGTGGGACCATCTCAAACATTACAGTTGGAAACAGGGAACATATTCAGGTTAGCATACAAGAAATGTGATTATCTCCTTGGAATTATTGTCCATTCCAATTGATCCAGTGGATTGAGAAGCAAATGAATAACTTGTTGGAACTTTTCCGTATTATTTGATTTGACTGTTCCCCTTTTGGTAACATTCTTGTTGCGCAAGAGGTACACTTGTGTCTGTGCTAACAATCTTTTTGGTTAATAAAAAACAAAATCTAGGCTGTAATTGAGGCTGGTCTCATTGGTCCTCTCATTAATTTGCTTCAAAATGCTGAGTTTGACATAAAGAAAGAAGCTGCTTGGGCAATTTCCAATGCTACTTCCGGTGGTACCAGTGACAAATCAAGTAAGTTAATACATTTCCTCTTATTTTACTCCAACAGTTCTGTTGCCACAGAGTTGATTGACCCACAATTTCATGATTGTTAGGTATTTGGTAAGTGAGGGGTGTATAAAACCATTGTGTGATCTCCTTGTATGCCCTGATCCAAGGATTGTCACGGTGTGTCTTGAGGGATTAGAGAACATTTTGAAAGTTGGGGAAGCCGAAAAGAACTTGGGAAACAGTGGAGATGTTAATGTCTATGCCCAGATGATAGATGATGCGGAAGGATTGGAAAAGATCGAAAACTTGCAAAGTCATGACAACAACGAAATTTATGAGAAGGCAGTTAAGATTCTTGAAACATATTGGTTAGAAGAGGATGAAGAGACTTTACCCCCTGGCGATGCTTCCCAGCAGGGGTTTCAGTTTGGTGGGAACCAGCTTCCGGTCCCATCTGGTGGATTCAACTTTAGCTGAAGGTAAACATTCAACTTGATATGAGATGTAATGTGATAACAGGCTATTAGATATGTCATATGTAGCTTAATTTTTTATGACTACTGCTCACATTACGCTCTTCTAATATGACTAGCTGCTTATTCCATCTAGAGGTTGGGATGTTTATATGATTCAGAAAACTTGCAGGGTGGGATATATTCTTTTGTGACAACAGTCCATGATGGTGCTGATAATATTTTGGTGTCAAGTGAGTCTGGTCAATGGCCCCCTGCGTCTGGTCATAGTCTGGTTTAGTGTCTGTGGTGGTTGAAGAGTTGCCTTGGCTGTTGTTCTATACTAAACTCTCCAAATAAGGAGGACGAAGCCGAGGAGACAGGTTTCTGGCCAAGGATGGTTGCGTGAGCAGGCCAGTTGCTTGAATCACCAAGTGATTTTACTGGTGCATGCTTAAATGCGTGCAGCGTCGAAGTTCTTTGCATCTTTTGGAGTCTAAGTTGTGCCAATAGTTTAAGAGTTGGTATTTTGTGATATCATCATTTGCATGAACAAGACTATACCCACGAATTTTGTCTCCCTGGTGTATTTCAGGGGAGTTTGAGTTCATGTTTTCTTTTCTCCCCAATTTATATGTGGATCCTGTGGAATGATTGTGGATACCGTTTGATTAAACATGGTACCTGAGAATATATATATATATATATATTATTGGTGTATGTCCACGGTTTGGTGGCCTTTAGTTATTTTCTTCACTTCTTAATTCCATAAACTAGTTTAATGTTGCTTGCAGACTTGCCAGATAGGCGAGGATCTGCCAGTATGGTAAAATCAGAACAGGTACATCCTAATAACCAACAATAACCCCTTCTTGTTTCAAGTTCGATCACTTTCATTTAGTGGTTGGGGTATAGCCACGGGCATACATGTCACTAAGAGATGAGGCTCAGAGCACATTAACCTATTTGATGACTTGTTCAGGATAAGAACGTGAAATAGAACTTGTTCAGACCATGAACCATTCAAATTAGCTTAATCCAACGACCTCCATTGTTAGTGGACCACTTACTTTAGTGAACTTGCTGCTGCACATACTTTGTTTTTGTGCATTTATTGATTGAGATGCAGAAGTTTCCAATGTTATTGAGACTGATGAACTGGTGAAGCTTCAAATTTGTCCTCATAAGTATACATCTGTTTCTTGGTAATATAAGAAAAAATGTTTTGCAGTGACACAGAGTTCTTTAAAATGGAACATTCATATCATTTAAAATGGAGTTGAGTACTACAAGGTGGATATGTGGGATATAAACGCACACCTTGACTCTCAACAGTCGTTTCATGTTCTGTTCACTTCATTTAGTGGTTGGGGTATTACCGCGAGCATACATGTCACAAGAACCAATTTGATGACTTGTTCGGAATTAAGAACATGAACAAGAACTTAACCATTCAAATTGGCTTAATCTAAGCACCTCCCTTGTTACTGGACCACTTACTTCTGTAAACTTGATGCTGCACATATTTTGTTTTTATTCATTTATTGATTGAGGTGCAGAAGTTTCTATGTTTTTGAAACTGATGAACTGATGAAGCTTCAAATTTGTCCTCATACGTATGCATTTTGTTAGAAAATTTTAAATGGGACATTCGTGTGATTTAAAAGTGGAGTTTGAGTACAGGATGGATATGTTGGATATAAATGCATGCCTCTACTCTCTCAGCTTTTTGCATGAGAAGAGGGCTCAATTCTCGAGCATGTACAGCCTCAATTTATTGTTACAGAAGTTGAATATGGGTTGAAAGTAAAATGACATTAACAACCAAAAAAAGGGCAATAACCCCATTAATACACACAGATTTAAGAAAGTTGCAGAGCTTTCAAAAGCTTCTCTTTCGGTTAAACTTGAACTACTGTCAAATCTTTCCAAACCTATTGGTTGAAAAGCTAGGAGATCTTTGCTTATGTTTTATTATATTATATGTTTTATGTTAGGTGGTCCTTGTACTTGCATTGCCAGGTCTCACGAGGAGAAGACAATTAAAAGTAGGGTCTCTCCTGAGCTCTCACTTTCTCTCTGTCAATATCTAGTGAATCTTGTCATCTTCATCCTTATTACTCAGTCGAAGTCTTGCCTGAGGCATAGGATGTAAAAACATTATTACAATAATTTTTGTCTACTTATTATATCAAATTCACTATTTATTTCTATCCAAAGGCTTGATTTTTATACATCCAAAATTATTATTATTATTATTAAAGTGTGTTAAATAAATAATAAAAAAAGACATAATAGCTTAGAAATTATAAATAAATCGATTGCCAAGACAATAATTCATAATTAAATGACAAATTTGATAATAATATTTGTAAAATTTTAATACGTGTCTATTCATTTTTTAAAAATTTTATGTAGATTACAAATTTTTTAGTCACTTTATTGATTGAACCATCTCTGAAGAACAGTCTGAACCTTTTTGCCTTTCTATCTCATATTTATCTGACTTATGTTGTCCACCACATAAAGCTCTATCAAAGATAGCGCCTTTTGTCATATCTCAATTAATTTAGTTACAAAATAATCCTTCTCTTCTCTGAATCTTGTTAAATGAAATGTGTTTTTGTACCTTTTGTCTCTACCACCCATGTGGACAAATTGAGGTTGTGTGATGTATCATCACCTTGTTTTAAATTTAAAAAAAAAAAACAGAAGCTGACCATATGTGCAGAAAAGACCATCCTCCATTGCCAACTTTCATTAATGAATTTGTGATCTAAACACAATTTTAGAGATGAAAAATTTTAAAAAATATAATTTTTAAATTTAGCATTAAATTTTTAAAAATTTTAATTTGATAACTAATTTTAAATTTTTACATAAATCAAATTAATTTTTATTTTTTACCAAAGTGACCAATGTTATGTTCACAACATTTAAACATTTTGACACTAAATTAAATTTTTTAAAAAAATTAAACACTACTTAATTTGTTATCCTTCAATTGTAGGTATGCATTAGTGGTTCAATTGGTGATGAAACCTTTCAAAGAATTTGAAATTAGGTATTGGAATTATATACTCCCTCCTATTCAAAATAAAAGTCGTTTTAGAGGGATTTTAATTATTCAAAATAAGTGTCGTTCGTGACTTTTCATGCGTATTTATGATTTTACTTCCAAAATTACCCTTTCATTTCTCTCACATCTTGATTATACAGATTATACAAATTATATTTTCAAGGCACTTCAATATGTAATTAATAAGGGTATATCAGACATTTCATTAACTTTCATAATAAGTGTGTATCTCTCTCAAATAACTTTTAGTTTAAATAGGAGGGAGTATGTAGTAACATTAATTGAATCCAATATGTCAAATTATTAAATCTTCTCCAAAATTTGAGTCTTATCCAAAAGCAACAATTCATACATGTAAATTGACATCAACCCCTCCAAGTTTTGACTTGACCTACCTCCCCAATCATTATGTGAATGAAGTAACTTTCGAAAACCCAACAATGTCATCACTTCAAAGTTCAAACTACAATAAAATAGTCAAGAAAACACTCACAAACTAAAAAACACATCTTGGAGCCAAAACAACCAACTTGGTGGCGCCAAAAAAACAGACCCTTTTCAGGCTTTTTGGTAAAACAAGATTGTTTTTGGCCAACTCAAAAATGGCGCCCCTTTTTTTGTTCATTTTCAGCAAATCCCACAAATTGTGGGTTTTGGCGGGGAGGCCAATTGGGTCAAATAGTTTCGTTCACAAGGGCATTGTGGTCATTTGGACCCTCCATGGGGGCTAGGGTTTGGAGTCCCATTTATAAGCCCTTTTTCAGATCCGCCCCTGCGTGCTCAAGTGCGTGTGATCCTGTCTCTCTTCCTCTCTCTAAAATCACACTTGCACAGTACTTTCTCTCTCTATCCCCTTCTCTGTCTCGTGGTGATTGCATGTCGGTTTCTTTAACTCTATCGTCCCAATCACCGTTACCGATTCTTGATATCTCCAATCTTTAATCTCTGAGCAGCCAAATCTGTTAGATCTCTGCTCTTTCGTGTCTCTTTTTGCTCTCATTCTGTCGGACTCGAGCGTTGTTGAATGAAATGATCTGTTTGATTCAGATACATCTCACTAGCCGACTTTGATTCGTTTTGTTGAATACCCATTTCAACTCTGATCTTTCTCTCAACCGGGTTTGTCTTAGATCTCCAGTATAGTGGCTAAAGATGCTGGATCCAAGTGACAGAGTGAGTTTTAGGTTGAAAGTTAGTTGCTTTGATTAGTTGATCCGTGATCTTTAGTTCCAGCTTTAGTTAATCAGGAGTCTCATCTTATTTTTACAGGGATCAGAGGCTGAAGATATCAGTAGCAAATCACCAGAGGTAGAGAGCCAACAGAAGAAAACATGTGCTGATTGTGGAACTTCCAAGACCCCTCTTTGGAGAGGAGGACCAGCTGGGCCTAAGGTATCTTCACGGACCACCATTCGTTAATCTTTTCATAACGATTTCGCTTCTTTTTCGAAAAACAGTTTTGATCTTCGATCTAATGTTTTCGTTTTCATTTCATTGACAGTCACTATGCAACGCGTGTGGTATCAGAAGCAGGAAGAAGAGAAGGGATGTTTTGGGACTAAACAAAGGCACATCAAACGACAAAAAACCAAGAAAAGGAGGTCACAACAATGGGTCAAGCAATCATAATCACAGTAACAAGCAGTTGGGAGATGGGTTAAAGCAGAGACTATTGGCATTGGGGAAGGAGGTTTTGATGCAGAGATCATCAGTGGAGAGACAAAGGCGAAAGCTTGGAGAAGAAGAACAAGCGGCAGTGTTGTTGATGGCTTTGTCTTATGGGTCGGTTTATGCTTAGGGTTTTTCTGGTCTAGTAGGAGTGTATGTAGGTGGGAAGTGTGAGGGGTGAGGCGGTGGTGGTTAATAATTGGGGATTTAGGGTTTGTATTTTGATCTGACCAATTTCAAGTGTAATGTTGAAGGGTCGTTTTTGTCTATTTATTGTCGTTAGCTATTTTATAATAGTCTTTAAAAGGTTTTGTGGGGCTAACTGTATTAAGAAGAAGATGAAGAGAAGAGCAAAAGAATGGAAGATTAGATTCTATTTTTCCTAACAAGTAATTCAACATTGATGTAATGTTTCTTTTATAATCTCTTGTTCATTCCAATCCTCTATGCTACATTGTCTTGCATTTAAACTTGTAAGATTGATTAAAAATCAAATTTTTGATTAAAATTGAAATTTTAATTGAATATAGTTGTATTTAAAATTTCAAAATAAATATAATTTATTAATTTTAAATTGTAAAAACAATTCAGATTTTTTTGTTTTCATTTGGGACCACAAAACAAGTGTAACTCTACTTTCTTTGATTAAGGCCCTAAAGGAATATATGCCACCTTTGTTTATAGAGATAAAAAATGAAGAATGGATCGACTAGTCATATATTTTCACGATAATTAAATTTTGAAAGAGTTGATTTTATATTTATTTATACGAAAATTACTTATAGACATTTAATTATTTTAAAATATTATTTGTGAAAATTTTAATAATTAAGTAGGGTTTCATGTCACCTATAAAATTCCCTTTAACTACTTCAGACCTCCATTCGGGCCACGGCTTTTACTCTTTTTTTTTCTTCTTTTATTTAGGTTAATTAAAATAAATCTAAATTTTACTCCAAATATCAAAACTTAACAAATAAATTCTCAAATTTTCAAAATTTTAATTATAGCTTGACGTTTGTGTCTTGACAAAATTTTGTTAAAGCAGCTTAGTGTTAGATTTTTAAGTTCAGACTGCGGGATTATACGAGTGTTGGCGAGTCTTGCCTAATGCTTGGCATGCAGGTCGACATGAGGAAGACTTGATGAGGAAACAAGGAAAACTCTTACAAGTTGGCGAATAAACCCGAGAAACTTGCGAAATAAGCGAGGGATGCAAGAAATATCGGTGAAGATCTTGAGAGTAGGCAAGATTCAATACGCGTGGGCACACGTAAACGTGCATTGATGGAAATCTTCATCGAGACATGAGATTTGGATGCGAGGTCGCGCGAAGTTAACGAACTAAGTCATATGGGACCCAAGGGTGCATGAGAATGTGCAAAGGCTTGTGAGACCTCGCGATGATGCATGAAGGTATGCGAGTGTGACAAGACGCATTAGCACTTTACTTCGGCGAGGTAGGTTGAAGGTATGTAAAGTATATGAGATTTTATACTAACTCGAATTGTGACTTGTACTTAGTCATGGAACGACAAGACTGTACCATGAATGAGCTTAATCATGGAAGATGGACTTGTATGTGCGGATAAGCCGTGGTGACTTGGAAAACACATCAGCAGTGATGTGATAACTGTTAATATGATGATGTGGCGGATAAGATCACAGTGATGAACATCAGCTTTAAGAGATAAAGATCGTGTAGAAGAATCATTTCAAGATAGAAGAGATCTTCGTGGATAAGAATAATCATTCCTAAATAGAGTAATCTTTTATCTTGTTAATGTGATGTAACTTAATCCTATTAGATAAAGTCTTTATTAGATGCGTATGGCATCTATTAGTTAGTTTGATGGAATCTGATAAGGATAAGATTGTGATGTTAGCTAGTAGAATTCTGTTAGGATTCTAACTTAGTAATATAGAGATACCTATAAATGGCTCATTAGAGTTGAGAGCTATTCATTCAATCATTGTGTCATTTACTCATGGAGAGAAATCACTTAAAGGAGAGAGCTTTGAGAGTTGAGAGCTTTTGGGAGAGTTCTCATTGTAAGGGCCTTAAGCAGGGATTAAACTACGTAAGCTGATTTAGGGATTAAACTACGTCATTTTTCATAACAACATCGTTTTAATTATATGATTAAACGACATTATTTCGCTAATCTTCGTTAGTTATGTTAATTTTGGCTGATGTATATTATTAATTAGGGTTTCTGGAATACATGACAAGCCACGTCAATAAACTTAATGGGGGACATTAACATCATATTAGAATTAAAAAAAAAAGAAAATTTAAGCATTTAATTGTCACTTTTTAAATTTCAATTTATAATTGCACAATTGCTCAAAATTTAGGATTTACTTTGTAAATAACTATTTTTTTCTAATTACATGTTATTTATAACTTAGCAAACGGAGTAGAAATCTTAAATATTATAATGTCTATTAACAATTGAAGTAGGAATATTCTGTTATACACTTTTATTCAATAAAATGAATTTTCAATTGTGGGTTATGTACCAAAAAAATTGTGGTTTAATTCCACTATTTAATTTATAAATAGAATAATTTCTTTAATTCTGAATTAAATACGAAAGAGTTTGTAATTTAATCATACTAATTGATTTATTTATATAATTTATAAAATCAAACGTTAAAATTTTAATTTATAGTAAGTTTTGAACAATTAAATTAAGAAGGAATATAACTATTTATATAATAACTTCGTAACATATAAGATTATGCCACATATCTTTTACTCCCTCTGATTCATAATAAGTGTCTTTCTAGAAGAATTTTAATTATTCAAAATAAGTGTCGTTTGCGACTTTTTATGCATATTTATAATTTTACTTCTAAAATTACCCTTTAATTTCTCTCACATCTTAATTACACAGATTACACAGATTATATTTTCAAGACACTTTAACATGT
>JANKOE010000206.1:87083268-87098886 GCA_026284465.1 Erythroxylum citrifolium | reverse complement strand
TATTCAAGAAAAAATAGAAAAAATAGAGTTAATAAAAAACGGGTAGGATATGGGTATCCATGGTTCGGGTTTTACTCAACACATATCCATATCCATTTTTTACGACTCAACCCATATCCATATCCATATCCATATCTATCGGTTTTTACAATTGACTACCTATATCTAAATCTATTGGATCGGATAGTGCGGATATTAATCGGGTTGAAAATCTACTGCCATCCCTACCCGTGTTTGTTATATAACTATTAGATTCCTTTCGTAATTTGCGATCACGAAGAAGCAAAACTGTGAATGGTTCGAAAATGGAATGAAATAAAACCGAATGGATTTGAAAATTTATAAAGTTGAAGACCTATAAACGAAATGTCATTTGGGGCTGGTTTAAATGATCATGCTCTCATGAGCTTAACAATTCAAAAGTAGAAAGTTTTAAGATCCATCTCACAATTAAGATAATCCAACTCAACCTAAAATCAAAGTTTAAGTTTAATAGGGCCTGATTCGAAAATTATAAACTTTAGGCCCATTCGATTTCTTTTTTTAAGAAAAGCCCATCTTATTCCAGTGTCACGCGGAGTCCAATGCCTAATTCCGTAATTTAACAAAATTAAGAGCCCTTATTTGCAAAAACCCAAAAAGTTAAATTCCTGAGAAGGGTACTACACTAAGTCTCCCTCTTTCCCTCAATCTCTATCTCTTCAGTCTCTCAAATCCATTCTCTCCTCTTTGCCTGATCTTCCAAATTTCTGGGGTTTTGCCCAATTCCTAATTCATTGTGCACTATCAGCCCTTCTTATCCGTTGTACGATATAACATATTACATGTTCTTCAAATTCCTCTAATTTACTAGGAATTTTCGGGCATATTATTTATTTTTGGGATAGAGAATGGCTTCTGATTCGTGGGGTTCTCGTTTCTCGACTTCTTCGAGGCGTTATCATCCATCTCGATCAGGTTCGTTCCAAATTTTGTTTATTTTCTGGTAAAGAACCGACCTTTTTTGATTTTACGCGCAAAGGTATTTTCTGGGTTTTTGTTGGTTTCTCGGTTTTCAGGTTTTTAAAGGCTTTTTTTGTTTGTTTGTTTGTGGGTTCGGCGATTTTAGATCTGTTTGATGAGGCTGAAGGGGAAGAGGATTTGAGAGCGGAGTTCTTGTGCCCATTTTGCGCTGAGAATTTTGATGTCGTTGGACTCTGTTGTCACATCGATGAGGAGCACCCAGTTGAAGCCAAGAATGGGGTATTAATTTCCTTTTCTGTCTGTTTGAGACTCTAATATGTTACTTTCTTCTTGTTTCTATTAATTATTCTTTAAATTTCAGTTTTTTGGTCTGTCAAGATGAGATTTTTTGGAAAAAGTTTGAGTTCTTTGATTTGATGACAATTTATTGATTTAGTTTTCTTGGAAATTGTTATATAGTGTGTGTTTAAGGGATGTCTTTTCAGGGTTTTGGACTAAATATAGAAGTTTTATGAGGGTTTATAGACATGAGTTTATAATTGGTACTGAGCAAAAGTAAGTGTTATGTACTCTTTAGCTTTTTAGCTTCTAAGTTGACTTCTAGTCCGAGGTTCTTGATTGCAAGGATTGTACATTTTGGATGTAGATCATAGGTTGGAATGTGAATTTCAGTCTCTTTTGAGTGTTATTTATCAAGGACCAGTCTCTCTGTTAGTTAGGGGCAAGGGTACGGTTGCATACTACTGGATCTTATTAGATCCCGCATATCAGTCGAAATTTTTTACTGAGTTTTTGTTGTTTCTGAGTGTTATTTACCTGCAAGAGTATTAGCAACTGGATCACAAACACTTTTGCTTTAGTTCTTATGCTCTAATATGATTTTGCTATGGGTGCAGTTTCAAAATGCCTTAATGCTGTGAGCGTTGCTTGAGGGTATGATACTGACTATTCGTTTGAATTGTCTGTTCTAGGTATGCCCAGTTTGTTCCAAGAGGGTTGGAATGGATATTGTTGGCCACATTACCGTGCAACATGGGAACTTTTTAAAGATATCCTTAATCTTTGATTGGATACTTAAGTTTAATCTTTCCTCAAATTTCTTGAGATTCGACTCATTTCGTTTGTGTTAACTAGATTTGCTTTTTCTTTCCGATGGAACCTCTGTCTGTGTTTTATTATTTTGTGTTCAACAGCTTATTGTATCTCTTAGTTTCAAACTGCTTCTCTTTTTCATTTTCCTGTTTCATCACAATCTTTCAAGACTCCTTGGTATTCCTTAACTTGGAATTACGTGCAACGAAAAAGAAGGTTGCGCAGGATGGGTTCTAGCTCGGCATTTTCTATGTTGAGAAGGGAGCTTCGAGAAGGAAGCTTGCAATCCCTGCTTGGAGGATCTTCGAGCTTCATTCCTTCCTCTAATACAGAGCCTGATCCGTTGTTGTCATCCTTTATACTTAATCCACCTGTTCCGGAGGAAACTATCAATATCCAGCCTCTTTCACCTGTTGATGGAAGCTCGGGTAAGAGCAACAACACTGAGGAGTTTCAAGAAAGGTATGCGTCATTTAGTTCTTTTTCCCTGTTAAATTTTTTGACTACATGTAGGAGTATAGAACTTTATCCTATCAGGGTGAACTAGGTTGGACTTTGTTTCTTGGTATAGAACTTTATCCTATCAGCTATTCTTTTCAAAATTCTTAAACCCAAGTGTCAGGGAACGAACTTAGTGAAATCCATTTAAGATTCTTGGTATTCCCTTGTAAGGGTCATAAATTGAAAATTTTTGGTATCTGCGAAAGGGTATCATGACTTTAGTAAACACAATTATCATTTTGATTATGCCATTGAGCTTGCATTCAAACTAGAACTTGAAGAGAACAGAACTATAATCACCTGGTGAACCTTGGCAAAATACTAAGTTGCACTAGTATCTGAACTTGGTATTGCCTATGTTTTTTCTTGTATTGGTTACGTTCACGAAAACCGTGATTTCAAATTGACAGGAATGTGGAACGGCCAGCTCTATCTAACAAAGAACAAGAGGAGAAGATGCAGAAGGCAGAGTTTGTCCGGGGATTGTTGCTATCCACAATTCTTGATGGCACATTATGAGCCAAAGAGGGGATTGGTGTGAGAGGAGAGAGATGTTGCGTGTCCTGTATAAATATCTATGCAAATGAAGAGGGAAGAACTCATGCGAGATTAAGAGGGAAGGCTTCAGCTCATAAGTTGTATTAGTTAGGCACGATGAACTATGTACTAGTGACCTATTCCAGGTTATATATATATAATGGGAAGATGGAATAACTTATCCCTACTGCTATGATTTTAGAGTGAAATAAAAGTCTTGTGAAATCAAAATATCAGCAGATCTTATAGCAGAGAAATTATCAAGAATCATGATTGCAGTGTACACCCGAACTGTGGCGTTTTCAGTCGTTGTACATCTGATGAGTAGCGTTTTCGGTCGGAGTACATCTGAAGAGTGATGGCTGCGAATTCTATCAAACAGACATCAATTAAACATAGTCTGATCCTTCTCATTAGACCTCTTGAGAAGAACAGTTTTAACTTGAATTGATTGACCCTTCTTTACAGGATGACAAAATTGAGTAGGTCAGGTATGTACCAATCTGAAGAACTAACTAGAGTACATTATAAACAGAAACATACAAGAAGTTGCAAGTACAAAATGAACATTCAATGATCAAAAGAGATTATATACAAATCTATATAACTTTTCATCATTATCATCATGATTGTCATATCACAGCCTTATTCAGGAGGCCGCGCCAAAACAGGATTAGTGAAATAACAACCAGAAGGCCCCTCCAATAGCCTCTAAACAAGCATTTACTAAATAAAAGCCAAAACTAGACCTCTCTTCTATCCTTTATCCAAGAGAGATAGTTATAAAGCCAATATAACTTAGGCTGAAAATCCTAAAGGCAACTCTCAATGAGTTTAATACGACGATGGACATTTTGCATTAACAACCGACAGTGTTTGTCTTATACGATTGAAGTTTCCGACTCTTTTTAACATTCAAAGTCTCAGGATATACAAAAGACTTGGTATCACCTCCAGTTAGAGTTATGCCTTGCGAAAAACCTGTAATCAGGATGATTGACTTGTAAAAGCCTAAGCCAGTTATCAGCAGCTCGCAGTAGCGAAGCCCTTTTTTGACATTCGTGTGCTTTATTAGAATTCCAAAAGGACACCTTGAACTTGTGGGAAGCAAGGCCAAAAGTTGGCAAAGGAAGCTTAAAGGGTGCACCAAATGGAACATCCCTAGCGGTAGAACCACGAAGATGCATTCCATCAACATTTAAACCTGTTCCAAAGAGGTATATAATGAACCATATGTAAGCCCATGATTGCAGGATAACATAAGCAAGCAACCATGCTAAGATAATAGTTCTACATGATCAATGCAAAATAGAATGTATAGAGAGAGTACTTTGGAATAGTGTTGAGAGTGAATGAAAAGTCAGGAAGCAGGCGTCAAGATTCTGTAATGTCTGACCCACAGGGATCCTATAAATCGGATACCAATGAACAGAGACCCAACTTGAAGGTGACAGGTCCAAACTTTTATATGTCTTCAGTTCTGGAAATTGTGATGCAAGAAAAGAGATCTATATAATATTGTGTTAGTAACTAAAAATTATAACAAAAGAGCAGAATCTCAACATATTAAAAGTTTGACGAACTCACCTTATCAGCTAAAGGTTCTCGCATAAATGGTGGATCATATTCCATATATTCAAAAACAAGCTGACCTGAAGGGTTGGAAATTTCACATTCATCACTTGATGAACCCATCAGAGGTTTATTTCCAAGAGACACTCCATTCAAACTCTTGTCAATTCCACCATCACTGCCACCGTCACTACTTGTTTCCCTAGATGAATCATTATCACTCTCATCATCACGTCTCCTGTAGGAAGATGAAAGCAATAAATTAATCGAAGAAAGGGACGGGCTAATCCACAAAAAGCGGAATTGTGAAAAGATGATAAAATAAAATTAATAATACACACACATACCACTCTAAATTCTAATATTTATTCGTCAAAGGAACACCATAACTTTGCTGATCAGAATGCCATATCAATTTGAAGGCAAGGAAGCAAACATGAAAAGAACCACAGATCCTCCTGCCACTACAGTTCTTCATAAAAGGACTTCCGCAACAATATTCTTGGCTGAAGTTTAAACAAGTGATGCGTTGTACAACTGAGGTACTGAGGTACATTTCATCATATTCACTTCTAAAAGGTTCACACTCTTCTCATTAGTTCTTCATGTAGATTCTCTTTACGCTTTAAATAAATGCCCATTTACGTCAGCAAACCCTTCACATGGAGTTAATCACTACAATACCTTACTCATACAAAAGTTGTAATTGAGGAAATATCACCACTCCAAGTCTTCATAAAGGGTGGCTTTTTTGGACTTTTTCCTCTCATTCTTGTACCACTTCCATATTCTCTTCATTAGATGTAATCAGTAAGACTAAGCCATTAAGCAAAAACTAAGCTACTCAAACACCATGAAACAAAATCACGGCTAGAATATGAGACAAAATATTGTCCCAAAATTTCTCCTGGCACATTTTCCACCAAGAAACATCTCGCTGTCATGGGAGGTTCAAGTTTCACACCATAAAATACTTGGATCTAGGTGAAAATTAAGAAGCTAACAAGCTGCAAAAGACCTAAATTTTCAAGATTCCTTTTCACTTTAAAAAGGTCCGACTGTTCATAACTGAAGCTCATATTTCCTGCAAATGTTAACTGCCCTTACAACTTGCTAACCGTGTAGGATTAGATCTTTCATCCATATATAATTTGTACCGGTACAAAGGAAAATAAAGAATAGTGTTAATGAATGGAACTAAGGAGAAAACCGACCTAAAACAACCTGAAAGAAATAACTCTAAAGCAGTATGATAACCCACGGGTACTGAGAAGCTACATTTTGGTTATACAAACTCATCTCGGAGATCTTTATGAATTACAATAAATTCCTAGCTAAATTGATACGTCCAAACCTAAAAACAGAAGTTATCCACCTCACGACATGATAAATACGTGGCTCCAGAACAGGAAACATAGAACTATGAATATTAAGAAATGATAAACACGTGGAACCAGAACAGATAAAGTTCAAATACAGCATATGCTTCTCTTCACAGCACAACAATTTAAGTCATTGTGATCATTCAGAATTATTAGAAGATTTAGAAATATAAGTAACAATTGATTGCAGATAAATATCAGAAGATGTCAACAGCTTACCTTAACCGCAGAAATGGTCTGGATGGGTCCACATATAACTGAATGGCAGACAAGTAGGGACAATAGTACTGCATAACAATTTCACTATCATCCAATAAAAGGGGAACTCCAGCTCCATATGCACTCCACTCCCTAAACGATTCCCAGAGATCCTCAAGCACGAAATATGGGTGACACTCTGGTTCATGAGTTTTCCATCCCCTTACACTGGTCTACAAGCCCATAAATGCAACCTTATTAGACCTCATTCATTGTTAGAAACAGAGAACTGCAACCATTTCAGATGAAACCCCACACAATAACATTTGTTCAAGAAGTTCAAGTTCCAAACCCTAATTTCTCATATTGACACATTAATTCCATCTTTAACCGACAAATTCCGAAACCTATATAAGAAAACCACCCAAGATTCAAACTTCCATCGTAAAGTACAGCAAACCAACGATGAAACAATCGAAGATTCAAACTTTAACAAAACCCTATTTCTCATCCATAATCTACAATCAATCACTACCTTAGGCAAAAACTGGGCAGGAACAATCGGGGCAGTGTTCTCCAAGAACCGATCCAAATTAGTCAAGATATCCTCACCGACAGTCCGCCCTGAAACAGAACAGCTAGAGGACAACGACGAGTTTGACCCGCATTGATCAGAATCCGACTTCTTCACCATCTCCGACCCAGAATTCTTCAAGCCCACCACCGTTTTTTGCTGCTGCTTTTGTTGATGCTGTTGTTCCTTTTGCTTTCGCATCGCCGGAGACACATAGAACCGATTCTCTCCACGGTTTCGGGTCATCGGGTCCCCTTCGGATCTTGGCATTGTACAACCAAGTGCACCACAGATGGTTACAGAGCGAAAGCAAGGTTTTAAGTGCTTCAGAGTCAATGGATACAAAAGGGGTTTTAGCTATTTTACGAGATTAAACGATCAAATCAAGTATGCATACACCAAAACGAAACAGAACAGAACAAGAGTTGAAAAAACAAAACAGAGCCCAGATAAATGTACCTCTGTTTTCGTGAAAATATATAATAAAAAAGTCGTCTTTTGTGTTGTGGTTGTGTCGTTGTATTGTGTCACTTGTCGTCTAAACCATCGTATGCACGTATGTTCTTACTTCTTCAAGCAGATTATCTTTTGTAGCTAAGTACAGCGTGTGCGAAATAACAAGTGTGACGAGAAGTATCTAGAAAGTTTTTTTTAAATTAATTAATAAAAATTATTTATTTGATATAACGATTTAATTCATTATAAATTTTGGATTATGAAAATATAAACATGCAATGCCCATTATTTAATTTTTGTTTTGAGTCAGTGAAGTAATATTCTTGTGGGCTTTTCTGGATTATAGGAATTGGGTTGGTTCATTACTAAGCCTTAGCTTGTACCTACTATGTTATGACTTGTAAATTGTCCATTACTTAATTCTTGTTTTGGATTAGTGAAAGATTACTTTTTATTAACTTTGGATTATGGGTTGAGTCCATTCCTAGGTCTTACTCTTTGTCCATTTCTAAAATTTATAAGTTTTGTGTGTGTCTTATATTCCTAATTTGAGTCATTCAAAATAACATTAATTTAGATTTGACTTAAAACTTAATTAATTCCGATCTAATTTGACTTGAAGGCGTCAAATCAAACCAACCTAATTATGTTATTATTATTTTAACACATCTACTATATTTCATTACATTATTTTCAATATAATAGTCAACTAATTCTGTCAAATCTTCTCAGACCCCGCGGCTCAGCGGAATTTAAATTGAGTGTTGATGATAATAGTCAAATAATCGACATAATATTCATCACAAAATATCTTTCATTTTCGTGAATATGCTTGAACATATACGAGAATTTTTGAGAATTCTTAACCATAATTCATCTTATATATAAAAAACTTTTGGTAACAAGTACATAATTATGATATCCTTTTTTATAAAAAAGAAACGAAAAGTGATTTTATGTCAAACTTGAACTCTAATTCAAATTCAAACCTGAACTCATCCAACCTAATTTGCCCCACTTAATAGTAATTTAAAACAACTTATATCAATCCAAGAGATTGAAACAAAAGTATTGGTGTAACTGGGAATTCATAGGCAAGGTTCACTTGATGATAAAGGAAAAGGCCAATTAAGAATTACAAATTCATTGAAGAAGTTTGGGCAATCATACAACTTTATGTCTGACGATTCAATTAATGAGATTAGGATAAAGAAATTTATAATTCTATAATTCTTTTCCTTACCATGAACAAGTTGTTCTAATCTATTTAAAACTCTTAAAAGTTCATGATATAACCTTGAAAATGACATGATTATGAAACTGAACAAGATTCAAACTCTTACAAGTGATGAACAATTACTCTTAAAACATAAAATTCCCTCATTTGGTTGATATGGTGTTTTAACTATAAATATATCCTTCGCTTAGTCTCAAATAGCAAGTTTTCGAATACCATCTTCAAGTTCTTAAAACAAGACAACAATGGTGGTTGCCACTTCCAATATTGAGTTGACTTCTATTGTAGCCCCTTCAAGACTTTTCAAGGCTTTGGTTTTGGACAACAAGACCACGATCGTAAAGCTGAATCCAGCAGTTAAAAGTGCAGAGTATATCTAAGGTGATGGAGGGCCTGGCACTATTGCTCTCATCACCTTACAAGAAGGCAAGTGTCCACAGATTTTCTTGATAATGTTTCTCTCTAAACCCTTTATATTAGAGTGAGTGATGTCATGATAAGTAGGTGTCTTTTGTTTCTCACAGGTGAACATCTGAATATTATATTGAAATCATTTTACATGCAATTCATGTATCACATACAACATCTTTACGTATATATCAATAAAATGTATGCATATATATATATATATATATATATATATATCCAAACATAAGCAAAAGCATAACCGAAACAATTATACCTCCAGCTATTGCTATCCGACAAAAGCTTTATCCACTGATTAAATCCTACTGCCAAAATGAAGTGTTTTTGAATCTTCTAACCTCTCAAACTCTCAAGTTAATGGTGTAATTTTTTCTTAAAAATGAAAGTCGAAGGTTAGGGACCCAAAAACCAACCCATAACTGTCCATATATTGCTCTGCCCATTAAAGAGACAATAGACAACATCAACCCATCATAACGTTTCGGAAATGTTGTGATGCGAAACGTTGTGATGGTTGTGAATCATATGGACCACAAGAATATTCCAAGATTCTCCCACTTGGTCCATATAATTCAACATTGACTTTGTGGAGAAACAAAATATATGAATCATGGTGACAAGTCCTCTTATAATAAGTAATATCTTCCATGTATTACATTATGTTACGTCTCTACACACAATCTTTCAACTTAATGAATAAACCATATGTTTATTCTAGGTCCAAACTTAATGAAGATATAACAAAATGAATATTTATAAGTGCACAACCATATAAGAAACATCATATTGAATAAGAGTTTTTTTTTAAATAATGTACATTCAATGACATTATTTTACAGAACCTAGTCTCATTTGTACTACATGATCCGTAAACTGCTTAGGTGACATGCCTTTAGTCAAAGGATCCTTAATCATCAACTCAGTGCTAATGTGCTCAATGATCACTATCTTTTCCTTAACACATTCTCTTATGACTAAATACTTAATATCGATATGCTTACTTCGACTTTTACTCTTGTTATTTTTAGCCATAAAAACCGTAGCTAAGTTGTCACAATATAACTTTATTGACTTAGAAATATAGTCCACAACTTTAAGCCTAGATATAAAATTCTTCAACCATACACCATACGAAGTAGCCTCAAAACATGATACGAACTTAGTTTTCATAGTAGAAGTATCAGTCAAGGTCTGCTTGACACTTCTCCAAGATACAACTCCACCAACTAACATGAAAAATATAACCTGAGGTTAATTTTCTTGAATCAATGCAGCTAGCAAAGTCTAAATCGGAGTACCCAAGTACTTTCAAATTTTCAGTTCGTCTGTACATAAGCATGTAATCCTTCGTTCCTTGAAGATATCTCATCACTTTCTTTGCAGCCTTCTAGTGATCAATACCTGGATTAATCTGATATCTTCCTAACATTCTAACTGTGAATGCAATGTTTGGTCTTATACAGACTTGAGGATAAATTAAACTTCCAACAGTTGAAGCATATGGAATATTCTTTATGTGTTCCCGTTTGAACTCATTTTTTGGGCATTGACTCAAATTGAATCTATCACCCTTCATTATGGGTGCTACACTCGGTGCACAATCTTTCATCTGAAATCTCTATAAAATTTTGTTGATATAGGTTTCTTGAGACAATCCCAAAATGTCTCGAGATCTTTTTCTATGGATCTTAATGCCAATGACATAAGATGTCTCACCCATATCTTTCATATCAAAATTTTTAAAGAGAAATTGTTTCACCTCGCATAGTAAACCCTTATCATTGGTTGCAAGTAAAATATCATCCACTTATAGCACAAGAAAACAAATCTTGCTCCCACTAAACTCCTGGTGTATACACTGATCCATGAGGTTTTTTTCAAAACCAAATGAAGTGATGACTTCATAAAATTTTAAATACCATTGACGACATGCTTGTTTTAAGCCATACATGGATTTATTGAGCTTGCAGACCAAATGCTCACTATCACTAGAGGAGAATCATTCTGGTTGTTTCATGTAAACCTCATCCTCTAGTTTACTATTGAAGAACGTTGTTTTTACATCCATTTGATGTAAATCAAAGTCAAAATGGGCTACTAATGCCATAATTACTCGAAGAGAATCTTTCTTTTATACAGGAGAAAATGTCTCTGTGTAGTCGATTCCTTCTTTTTGAGTAAATCCTTTAGCAACAATTTTTGCTTTATGTCGCTCAATGTTGCTTTGTGAGTCTTTCTTGTTTTAAAGACCCATTTACACCCAATGGGTTTTACACCATTAGGCAATGCAATGAGATCCCATACTTAATTACATGCCATAGAATTAATCTCATCTTTCATGACATTGTACCATAAGTTTGATTCTTTATAACTTATGGCTTATGAAAATGTTTTAAGATGATGTTCGGCTCCTATGTTAAAGTCCAATTCTTGTAAATACACAATATAATCACTAGAGATACCTGATCGCTTTACTCTAGTAGATATCCTTAATGTTGTTTCAATATTCTCCTCAGGATCATGTTGTGCAGCTGGTTGATCAACAATTTCTTGTTGTTCCATATCAACAACTTGATCTATTGAATCGGTATCAATTGCTTCTAGAACGAAGTAAGTAGAGATACATATATCGTGAATAATCATCTATGAAGGTTTTAAAGTATTTCGGACTATTTGCATTCATGTCTGGACAACAAATAACCATATGTATAATTTCTAATAGTTTTGTGCTCCTCTTTACTCCTATTTTAGACTTGTTAGTTTGCTTACCTTTAATGAAATCGACATAAGTCCCATAATTAGAAAATTCCAAAGTACTAAGTACTCCTTCATTTACCAATTTCTTAAGTCTCTCAATAGAGATGTGTCCTAATCTCTGATGCCACAACATAGAGGAATCCCCATTCACAATACAACGTTTTATCCCAGTAGTAGTATGCATAGAAGTATAAGCAGTGTCATTTCGTAATTTAAGAGAATAAAGACCATCAATCAAAACACCATGTCCAAGAACTTTGGATTTATTGGATAATTGAAAATCATAATCTGTAAAATTAAAAGCAAAACCCAACGGTACAAGTCTTGAAATAGAAATTAAATTTCGAGAAAAACTTGGTACATAAAAGGTATTTTCCATATGTAAACTAAAACCACGACTTGACGTCAAACTGCAAGTGCCAGTGGCTTCCACATGTGAACTCATCTTTCCTCCTGAATAGATGTAGTGTTCACTTCCCACTGGTTTTCTTAGGTTGTGCATACGCTGCAAGGTAATTGAAACATGGATTGTTGAACCAGAATCAATCCACCATGTGTTATGATTAACACTAACCATATTAGATTCATAACAAACAAATGAAAGCTGAGTACCTTTCATTTCAAACCATATCTCAAATTTTAAGCATTCTTTCTTCATATGTCCCCTCTTTTTACAAAAGAAACACTTTGATGCTTTCTTTATCTCGGGCTAAGGAGGAATCTTGCCTTTTCCCTTATTTTTGCCCTAATCCTTCTTTTTCTTTCCTTGCGTAGTCAAGATCACTTTTTCACCCTCTTCCATAGCCAATCTTCCTTCTCCTTGAGCACACATGATCAACAACTCATTATTTGACCATTTGTCTTTATATGTGTTGTAAGAAATTTTAAAATGACCATATTATTAGGGCAGAGTGTTCATAATAAAATTAACCAGGAAAGATTAAGACATTTTCACTTCTAAATCTTCTAGTTAAGCAGCTATGTCCCTCATGCGTATGATATAATCGCGCACACCTTTTATCCCAGTAAGCTTTATAGATGATAATTGCATTATTAAGGTGCTAGCAAGAACCTTGTCAGATGTAGCAAATTGCTCATCGATGGCTTTTAAAAGGTCTTTCACCTTAGTATGCTATTCAACGGAACCACGTATGATAGCAGATATCTTAGTCTTTGTGAGCATCACAAAGAGACGATTGGATCGCTTCCATTTTCCATAAAGACTAATTGCATCTGGAGTGCTAGTTTAAGTGATAGCAGGTGGTTCGTCTTTCCTTATAGCATAATCTATATCCATTCAACCCAAATGAAGAAGCACTCTCTCCTTCCATACCTTATAATTATCACCCTTTAATTCAAGAATGTCACACTTAACTTCAAAGATATTCGCTGGTAAAATAACTGCAAAATTATTAAACATACATGCTTTATGCTTATTAACAAAATTATAAGACCAAAATTGCTATGTTTTACTAATGTAAATCATGCATGAATTCAGGGATCTAGTGACATAAAATTTGCCTGTGGGCTAAAATTCTACTCAATTAGATTCATTTGATAAAGCTATCAAATTATGTTCCTTTTCTTAATTCCTATGGGTAAATCAAGAAATATAATGTGATATTTTATCATAATTAATCATATACATATAACAAAAAATCTTGTGGGTAAATTTTATTATATATATATATATATATATGATTAACTACAATTAATGTTTACAGTGATCCATAAACTTAAATATATAATTTTAATCAATTAAAGATGATGCTGCTACTTCCTAATTAATTAAAATTATATGAATCACCTTACATTACTGTAATCGTAATTAAAACTAAATATTGAATCAAATAAGTAATAATGCAAATAAATCACATAATCATGCACAAATTATTTAATCTACTTTTGCATGTATAATGTTCATAAATTTATATATACAATTTTCAGTTAATTACATATATAATGTGTGCAGATAGTTATTTAACAACTTTAATGTGCATAAAATCACATTATTTAATCTTGCTTGTCTAATTTAATATAAATATTAATCATACAATTTTAAATGTATAATTCTTAATATATTAGACATACAAATTAAAATAATTAATATTCACAAAAAATTAATTCCAAAGAATTTTTTATCATTTAAAAATCACAAAAATAGGTTTAAGTGCTTAAATAATCTATCAAGAAGCCAAACATTAATTTAATTAATTAAGAATTAACAAAAAGATTGTCTTCAACCTCCAGCCAGGTCAATGTGACCTGATTCTAACCCAAACCAGAGGTTGCCCAAACGTGCCATTAGCGGAGAAGAACTAGACCAAGGATGGGACAAAAATGCAACATGATAAGCAAACATGCAACGCTTAGAACCAAAAATTTGTTGCATGGGAGGTGTTACAAAGGTCACCTTGGAGACTCAAACTTTCACTCGAAGTTTCTCGCTCACACCCTTTACATGACAATCTCACTTAGATCCGTTTAAGCAAGATCCAGCCCTCAACAAACCCTCGAAGTGTTTACCTCGCACACACTCGAAGAAACAATGCGGAAGCAACAATAATTTAGGCAACAAGAAAAACACACAGAGATACGGTCAAAAGACCAACTTTATATTACTTTCCCTAAAAAGAATACAAAGAATGCTCTCTCTGAAGACTCACTCCCTCTGAATGAATTAGAAGAGCAAAGCTCGAATGAGCTATATATAGGCATCCAACCTGGAGTTACAGATTCTCACTAAATCTGAACTACTTAAGATCAGGTCTATCTCTATCAGATAAGATCTCACGAACCAATTGGAGGACATCCCCATCCAAATAGGACTCTAACTGATAAGATAGAATCTAACAAGATAACATAAAGATAGAGTTTACATTGATCTAGAACACTATCTAGAATACTAACATCCTTATCCGCGAAGATCTCCACTATCTTCGGATGTTGAGTTTCACTGCAACTCTAACTCCCAATCATCGCCACATCATCCAAGATCCTCCTCGTGATCTCTATCCGCTGATGATGCAGTGTGATCTCCCCGAAACCCACTTACACACTGGTTTGATCCAATGCTCCCCACAATAAGTTCGTTAGTCGTGGTCCATCCATCCGAGCGTGACTAAGTCCTTTGTCCGTCAAGTCCTAGCCTAGGTCGAGTCAATCTCCACAAGGTCTGAAACTCTACCAAAATTCACACCAAGTCTGATCTCACTCGCTCATCAATACCTTAGTGTTTTCGCATGCCTTCCTTCATGCGTGCAGTCTCGTTGCTACAAGTCATAAACCAAGTTAGCATAAAACCTCGCAGGTTCACCTACCTTCTACCTGCCTCGCCGAAGTCAAGTGATAAAGCGCCTCGTCGCACTCGTATGCCTTTGCGCATCTTCGCGGGGTCTTACATGCCTTTGCGTCTTGTCGCGCATCCTCGGGCCTCGCATCCAAATCTTACGTCTCGTCAAAGATTTCTGCCAATGCGCCTATGCGTGCCCATGCGTATCGACTCTCGCTTACTCTAGAGACTTTGCTCTATTTCCTCGTCAACATGCCTTCCTTGTGCCGACTTGCATGCCAAGCATTGGCCAAAGCTCGCCAACACTCGCACGATCCCGCAGCTTGGACTTAGGGGTCTAACAAATACCATACCTGATGCAATCATCCTTTGTCGAAGTTTCACTATCATTTATCAAGGTTTTCATTGACACAGAAGTGGTCAAACCAAAATTAAACGTTCAATCAACGCAAGTTTTTAACGTATTATAAATAATAATAACATGGTTATATTTTTCCTAACCCTTAATGGAGCAGCTGTTCTTATTAAGGCATACCTGAAGTTAATCACAAGTTAGTACACCGATAAACAACACACAAGAAGGGGGGTTGAATTGTGTATACTTTTTCGTTTTACCCTCTTTCTTAAAAAA
>JANKOE010000206.1:87048126-87067315 GCA_026284465.1 Erythroxylum citrifolium | reverse complement strand
CATTTCGAGCTAGTTCTTAAATTTTAAGCATTCTTTCTTCATATGTCCCCTCTTTTTGCAGAAGAAGCACTTTGAAGCTTTCTTTATCTCGGGCCGAGGAGGATCTTGCCTTTTTCCTTATTTTTTCCCTAATCCTTCTTTTTCTTTCTTTGCGTAGTCAAGCTTACTTTTTTGGCCTCTTCCATAGCCAATCTTCCTTTTTCTTGAGCACACATAATCGATCAATAGCTCATTAATTGACCGTTTGTCTTTATGTGTGTTGTAAGAAATTTTAAAAGGACCATATTGTTGGGACAGAGTGTTCAGAATAAAATAAACCAAGAAATATTATGACATTTTCACTTATAAAGCTTTTGGATGAGCCAACATGTCTCTCATACGCATAATATGATCACACACACCTTTTATCATGGTGAGCCTTATAGATGATAATTGCATTATTAAGGTGCTGGCAAGAGCCTTGTTAGATGTAGCAAATTGCTCATCGATGGCTTTTAAAAGATCTTTCACCTTAGGATGCTGTGCAACAAAACCACGGATATCAGCAGATATCTTAGTCTTTATGAACATCACAGAGAAACGATTGGATCGCTCCCATTTGTCATAAAGACTAACTGCATCTGCAGTGTTGGTTTTAATGATAGCAGGTGGTTCATCTTCCCTTATAGCATAATCTATATCCATCCAGCCCAAATGAAGAAGCACTCTCTCCTTCCATACCTTATAATTATCACCCTTTAATTCGGGAATGTCACTTAATTTCAGAGATATTCGTAGGTAAAATAACTGCAAAATTATTAAACATACATGCTTATTAACAACATTATGAGACCAAAATTGCCATGTTTTGCCAATGTAAATCATGTATGAATTCAGGAATCTAATGGCATAAAATTTGCCTGTAAGCTAAAATTATACTCAATTATATCCATTTGATAAAACTATCAAATTATGTTCCTTTTCTTAATTTCTGTGGATAAATCAAGAAATATAATGTGATATTTTATCATAATTAATCATATACATATAACGAAATTTCTATGGGTAAATTTTATTATATATATATATATGATTAACTAAAACTACTGTGTACAGCCATTCGTAAACTTAAATCTATAATTTTAATCAATTAGAGTTCATAGCTGGTCCTAGCGGAGGGAGCTCTTGATCAAAAGTAAATTAACCTACACTACCAATGGAGATGATGAACCTGCAGAAGAAGAGATCAAGAAGAACAATGGAAGGAGTACGGGGATCTTCAAAGCTGTTGAAGCTTATCTTCTCCAAAACCTTGAGGCCGCCTACACTTAGGTTTCGTCTTCTCTACGGTTGCATGCAGGGACGTAGCCAGACACTGCATATAAGGGGGCCCAAAAAATTTTTTTTAAATCTTGGGGGCCCAAACCCCAAACAACAATATTTTTATATAGAAAAAAAAATTAAAAATTAAAAAAATTTAACTTTTTTTAAAATTTTGGGGCTATGTCCCTAGTTGCATGGCCATGGTTGTTGGTTTCTCCAAGGTCTTGGCCATGGTGGACGATTTTCGATTGAATAAGGATGTTTTTATCGCACTTGCATGATAGGATTGTAATGTTTCTTACATTTGGAGTGGTGTTGATTTCAGGTTTACGAACTTAATAAAATTTCGATATCAGACACAAATACGATCCAGAATATTCTAAAATAAAAAATTTGAACACATTCGCACTAAACTTAAGCTTAGTGCTTCTTTGGATGAGCTTATATTAGTAGAGTTTTTATCGGTATAATTTTTCTAAGAAAAGCTTTTTTAAAAAGCTAGTTGATTGTTTGATTGTCATTTTCAAAAGAGCTTTATACATTAGACTGTTTGACAACATAGAAATAAAAAGTATTTTTAATTTTAACTATATTTTATTTTGTAATAAAAATTATAAGTTTTTATCGGTATAATTTTTCTAAGAAAAGCTTTTCTAAAAAGCTAGTTGATTGTTTGATTGTCATTTTCAAAAGAGCTTTATAAAGTAGAATGTTTGACAACATAGAAATAAAAAGTACTTTTAATTTTAACTATATTTTATTTTATAATAAAAATTATTTAAGCATATAAATATTATTTAAAGTACATTAAACAATAGTCAAAGCACAATATATTAATTATTATATAATTTTTCCATATGAAACATAAATGAAAATATATCTAACCGATCTTTTATATGGATTATAACATAAGTAAAACTAATATCAAAATTAAATATTAAAATATATAAAAATCAAATAATATTATATAATTCCCAAAATAAACGTGAAGATGAGTTTGTGGGTATTGTGAGAATTATGTGTAAAACATAAGGGCAAAAAAGACTGAAAAATAGGCTTATTAATTGATCTGAAAAATATACTGAAAAGGTGTTTTTTTGATAAGCTCCAAATATGTGCTTCTTAAAAAGCTATATTTTAGCTGCCAAAAAAACTATACTTACTAAAAAGTACTTTTTCATTTTACAGTCAAACACTCATTTTTTTTAGAAAAAGTTTTTGAGGTAGAAAAAATGCTTATTCACCCTCCAAAAGCTCAACCAAACAGACGTTAACTTTGACTAATAAATAATTTTAAATTTTTCGAATAAACGAACGAAATTAAGTTAAATTCACCCAATAAACTTAAGTTCAAATTCAAACTTATAAGATTTTTTCAATCTCGAACTCAAACTTTGAACTCTATTCTATAGTTTTTATCGACATTTGAGAGTTTAGTGGTTGACAATGCATTAAGCTTGTTTCTATCTTGATAAATTGAATTCTGGCGATCCTAAAATAACATTATTTTAAAAAGTTGAATCGTTATAGCCGATTTCTTATTACTTTTGAAATCGGAACAAATCGAAAATATGATCAAACTAAATTTACTTCATCGAATTCGAAGTTAATCAGACCGAATTTGCCTAGGTAAGGGGCAGAGGGCCAAAAAGTTTTGTGTTCGAATTTTCCTACTTACGCTCTCTCGATCGAGCCTGTCGTACAAGACTTACTTAGTACGGAATACCCGGTTGACATGATTTGCAGGCTATTGCGTCAATCCAAAAGTTTACCCAGTGCGCATCTAAGAGATAACGGCTGCAGATTCTTCCATTAAAAAAAACATATTTCTTTAAATTTGTGGTTGAAAAGAGCCCTTTTGAAACAACCGACTTTACTTTACAATGTTCAATTATTAAGTAAAGCTCACCACTCAGAACTATAACTTTATGAAAGCAGAGCTAAAAGACAATCATCCACTAGTACTATTTACATGTAAAGAACAGAATTAACTAAAAACTATAATAATCAAACAGGGAATATCTCTACATGGTCCCTCCCTCCTAAAGGGTCCGTTCACATTAAAAGCTTTGCACCAACTTGTCAAGGATGGGTCGGGAGGAAAAGTCCGCATTAAATTTTAAGAAAATATTGTATTTTATTACAAATTATTAATTAATGATATGTGTGAGACTATAAAATTATATAATGATCTTTCACGTAATTATTGTCTTATTATTAATTAAAATTATTTAACTTATTAGAATTATAAAAAAACTATTATATAATCACGATAACTAATTTGTAGAGTATTAATTTATAAAGATGACCATGAAGGTAGCCCTTAGTAAGAGGGCACATAGGGATAACAGACACTCATAATACATGATGTTGTTATAATACATGAATCGAAAAAGGCCCTTGTCCTTGGCTGGTGTCAAAGGAGCTGCATCATAAGATTTCAGCTTATATACCAATCAAGGGAGTTACAGAACAAGTTTTCATAAGAGGCTAAAGATATACAAAAACTCAAGGGTTGTGATTGAGTAGCAGGAACTCATTCATCTTTAATTAAAAGTCAGGGGTTCGATCCTTGACTTTGAGTATGGAGCAGCCTTAAATCCTTGGGCCAACTGTCCCACCCTGTGAGGTGCCTACAAACCAACGAGGGAATTAGTCATTGGATCCACCGGTAGATACCCTGGTCTAAGGCCAAAAAAAAGATATACAAAAATTGACTGTAGCTTAGATTTCAAATATGCTGGCCGATACATAAGCCCTTCTTCTCTTTAAGGGTGACAATTCTCAAAGTCTGCATGTTAGAAATCTAAACTAATTAAAAATGACAATCAAGCTAAGGTCTCCTAAATTACAAGTTTTATTGGATCTAGATAAGAACTCGAGCCTAAGCTTAGGCTCAAGCTTCTTTAGACTTGAAAGATATCCGAAAAGTTCTTGTTAAGTTACTAATCTCTCTCCCTCTCTCTCTCTTTTCCCCTTAAGATTTGACAATCACTCCAGCAAGAATCTTCCTCTTTCTGTGTCTTATCACAAAGGAAAGAAGATTCCTTTTGCTTTTGCCTCTCATATATTCTTCCTCAATGCACAAAACAAATGTCATCTTACCTGTACATTGATTCTTCACTTGTACTCTTTCCACCAAACATCCCTGTCATCTCCCATATTAATTGTTCCTCCATTCTCTGTCTCTTCCTCTCTCCGTTCCCTAATGGCTCAAGAATTAGAGGTATGTTCTTTGCATTCCAATACCTGGTGAGACCAGATATATATATAAATACATACTTTCTGCAGAAATGAACCTTAACATGGCATGACTTAGTTTGAGCATCAGAGTTGAGTTTGTTTCTATAACCATTCATGAGTGGCTTTCCTTCTCAAAGTGCAGAATCCTCGAGTCACCGAGATACAAGTCCGGATGGACTGCAACGGGTGTGTGCAGAAGATCAAGAAGGCACTGCATGGCGTTGATGGTAAGATGGTAATATGTCTGACAAATTCTTGTTAGTGTTGTTCTTCAAGAATCATCATCATCGTCCGGGGATTCACCATTTCTGATGTAGATTAATGTTGCAAGTTGCTCAGGTATATCTCATATATATGTTGATCTTCCCCAACAAAAGTTGACAATAACCGGATGCGCAGATCCAGAGAAAATTGTCAGAGCCATTAGGAAAACTAGGAAGATGGCCATTATCTGTTCTCACTCAGAATCAACAGAGCCTCCTGCTGCTCAGCCATCGGAACAGTGTCAACAACAACCTGAAGGTGGTTCTTCGCCACCATCAGCCTCTGATACTGCTAACCCTCCTCCAGCAGAAGCACCAGCCGCTGAACCACCAGCAGCACCGCCAAAAGATCCACCATCGGAAGAGAAACCATCACCAACACCTCCTACACAAGATACTAATGCAAGCCAACCTAATCCACGAGCCTCTGTACCCAGAGATGAGGGAGAAGTTCATACCATATACCACCACCCTCCGGCACCAGATTATGACAACTATAGACATCGACCCAAAGATCAAGGAGAAGTTCACATCAAATACCAACACCATCAGGCAACAGATTATGACAACCATAGATATGGCTATGGAGATAATTACACAGGTCACTGGAATAGATATGGCGGTAATGGACCAAGATTTTCACCAGAGCCAATACAGCCAATCCATGTCACACAAAGCTACAACACAAATCGGCCATCTCCATATGTTACTAATTACGAGTATATACAGTCGCCACCGCCACGACCAACATTTTATAGCAGCAGGATGGACCATTACAATGATGAGTATCAAGAGAATAATCAAAATGGAAACATCACATCTATGTTCAGTGATGAAAATCCAAATGCATGCAGGATAGTGTAAAAAGGGTCAGGCAGGGAGAAAATGATGAGAGGAGGGACTCTTGTTTCATGTCGAGGAAATACAGAAATCAATTAATTGTCAAACAGAAGAATAACAGAATTCTGATGGCTGCAATATTTCCTAACAAGCTTGTGAAAACGTTGATCCACGATAGAACTAGATTCTAAACTTGTATGGGCAGTAAGAATCAATTCCCTGCATTCCATTTCCAAGGCACTGCTCCTCTAGACTTCCTTTTTGCTATATGAATTTTTGCAGAAGAATCCTATAAAGAACTAAGCTTGTGCTACAAATGGATGCATTTAAAATTGTGTTTTGCCATGTCAAAAAATAGGATTTAATTTATTATCAAATTTCTGTTGGTTCTCTGTCAAAACCAATTTTGCTAGTAGCCTAACTAAAGACGAAGCCTCTTGCAATAAAGCAAATATAATTTAGAATAATTCATAGGTGAACTCAAAAAGGACAAGTAATATTATAGATTTTCATAAAAGAATTACCAAGAAAACGGTCAAACAAATCACTTAGATCAGTCCTATTTACAATGGATACTTAAATTCTCAACGCGAACATATAATGGTAGGATTTCCAACCATAGACTTCCAAAAAGTGCTACAGGTAGGGATTCTTTTGAAAACTTTATAAACAACTATTAGTGTTAGGACAAAGGTGATGTAGGACAAATAGAAGAATTATGAACTAGTAGTTAAAAGCACAAAATTAGGACGTGTGGTGGTATTAGGCTGCTGGAATATTAGGTTTCAAGGTTGAATTTTGGCTATGAATGCAGAATTTTCAGATTTTGTAGAGCTGGAAATTTAAGGTTTGATTGCTGGAATTTTGGGCTTAGGATTTTAGGGTTTAAGATGGTTGGAACATATTCAGGTTATGGTTGCTGGAATTTGGTGAAGAACACAAAGAATGGATTGTAGTAGGAAACTAGGAATCACTCTTAGGAGAAAGCATCACACCTAATAGAAAACTCAAGTTTGTAGAAAAATTCCAGATTACTTCTTATTAATGAAAGACCAAGTACATATATATAGTGTTCTTAGAATCCTTATTCTAGTAGGAAAAGGATTTCTAATTTAAATCCTAACATAATAGAAACTCTATAGGTCCTATTCAACTAGGATAACATATCTAAAACAGAATAACATAAAACTACTACTTCCTCTCCAATAAGAAATCCTAATGCAATATGAATTTCAGCCTTTATCTTCAATTTCAATTCAATTCTCAATCTTCATCCCACCAAATTAAAGCTTGTGATTGATTAATCTTTCCTCTTTTATTTCTCTTATAGACTTTTAAGTTCTTTTGCATCAAAAGGTTTTCTGATAGCAGCTACATATCATATGAGAAGATGCTAACTACTGCAGAAGCACAGCTCAAGGTTTTCAGTTGTCATGTTACCCAAAGGATACAGAAATTTACCAACTACAAATTGTTGCCTGTGTCCAACATTTTGGCAAGCAATACCTATTTCATATGACTAACATTACAGATTTACAGAGTCACCATCATCATCACACCCAATCCGAAGTCCCACAATAAAGCGAGATCTGGGAAGGTCTGATAGTACGCAGCCTTACCCCTACATAGTAGAGAGACTGTTTCTGATAGACCCACATGCAGATGTGACAATAAAAGAGTGATGCAAGTTAAAAAGTAAATAAGTAAAACTGGCACGCTAAATCATTAAGTACATAAAATCACAATAAATACATAACTAAATAAAAAATAAAATATAACTCGACTTTCAAAAAATATTTTAAAACTAAAATATAACGAAATATATCATCTCTCTATCTTTAGAAAAGCACCAATACTTAAGACGATAAGCGAGTAATAAAGCATCAAAGAACTCGACTTTGAATCATACAAAACACGAAAATGTAAAAACACAAAACGTCTGAAACCATAAGTGTGCATAGGTGCTTGTAAACAGATTTACAGAGTAAAAATGCAAATAAAACGAAGGTTGGTATTATTAGGACATGATCTGGATAAAGTGCATAGGTGCTTGTAAACTAGCCGTCAAATAGTATTGTCTGAAACAGAGATGCCATTGAGTCAAAGCTTTCACCAATCAACAGAAATCAAAGATCAGAAATACTGATTCATTGTTTAAGTTGGAGTTCATTACTTGGATTTAAACAGAATGAAGTAATAACCATTCAAAGAAAACGGCTTAAATACCAAAAACACTAAATGCAAAATTGAGGGAGAGCTCAAAACAATACTATCAATTCACTACCCTAGCTGTCAATATCACTACTTAACTCAGATTCATCGTCTTCTTCCCCATAACGACACTCATCAATGTCTTCATCATCATCCTCGTCATCAACCATCTGGTGACTAGGTGATGACATATCAGTTTTTCTCATAGCAGCTTTATCAATCTGTCAAAGGATTAAAAAAGTGAATCAAATACCATTAAAACAACATGAAACAATGAATCAGAGTAATGATGGGAACTAACCTGTGCTTTTACAAGCTGCAGTCGACCAGATAGTTGAAATAAAGGTTGAGTAGCCACCTCTCTGAATTTGGTGATCTAGAAAAAGAGACATTGTAAAATATGAAAGCATTTATTTCGAATTGTGGTGAGGTAAGATACTAGCACAGAAAGAGCAGCAAAAAAAAACAACTTTCTTATAGTGAAATTCTACCTTCAATAAGGAATCAAGAATCTGAGCTTCATCTTGAGCTGCGATATGATGGCCATAATTGACCAATATACAGTAGATCCATGGTAGAACTAACTTTCCCTTATGTGTTCTGATGTAGACAAAGAATCTTAGTTAACAGCAGTAACAGTGTTTTAGTACGATGTTACAAGAAGATTTGCAGAACTTTGTGAAAAAGATGTCCAAGTCAAAGCAAACACTCCGTATAACAAATTAAAGCAGAAAGGGAAAGGCCAATATAGTTTTGTAAATGGCAGACTCCTATGCTGAAGAATCTCAAATATCAAATTTGATCTTAGAGAATAACAAAAACAAACCTAGACTGCCATACGATCATCAATATTTCCAGTAACTTCATAGCATTGCTTGTCCCCATAGACAATACAGCTGCCCTCATCTGGTAGAAAACAGCCAATAAAACCCAATAAGATGAGTGAAGCGTATACCGATTCATTCATATTGATGTTGACTTCCATTTTACTCTTTTAATCTTATTTTATTCGGTGGGGACTAGCAGCAGAGGAGAAATATTGACCCTTGTGGTATTCATAATGACAATAACCAAAAACAACAACACCACCTAGTAGAAATCCCATTGACATAATGACAATAACCAAAATAATTACAAAACAGACCAGGTTCACTTAAGCAAAGAACAGACCTTCTTTTGCGGGATATCAGCTTGAAGATCAATACCCATATGCATTGCAGAATCAGTTGTCTTATCATCTTCATGAGTAAGTAAATTTAATTGTCTCAGCTGCTTCTCCAAGCAGATTGATTGTACATCAATCATTTCATCTGAACATACCCACAACATTATCCATTAGTCCAAGCAGAAGGAGAATGGCATAATTCTAGACATTGCAAGAAGTTAAAACCTAAATACTGAATGGCAGTTGGCAAGTAAAAGATGTCGCTACAAAATGTGGTGCTTCCTTATCTTAGTCTCGTCAAGTACAGGAGCAGACAAGCACAAGCACAAGTCCTAACAAAACACACTTATTGGCTATTAGCAAAATATATTTGACACTTATGCATTATGTTCATAATCTTTCTTGGCTTTCCTTTCTTTCCTTAGCTCTTACTTTATCACGTCCTCTTCTACTTTATCCAACTAAACTACCAGGGCATGTAGCAGTCTTTTACCAAATTCCAGCAGTGTCAGTCCTAGCAATCTGGAAGCATGGAGAAAATGTTCCAAACATGAGCTATCAAAAAATGTATTTTCAAAGTGACTCCAAGCTCTAAAATTACGGCTTTCTCTACCTTCAGGGATGACAATCAAACTTACAAAAGGACTATATATTTCAATTTAAAAAATGCAACCACCAGAGTCCCCAACAAATAAATTGATGTACTCTTTTCCACTTTTTCATTGTTTTCAATGAAAGAACACCTACAATTATAAGTGAGAAGAGAAGACATCAAGTTTTGGCTAGGATCAGAAAATGTGGTGGAACAGTTTAATGTTTATCGATGATCTGAAATAATATAAACATGGATTAATTATGTTCACAAGTACTGTATATATTTCTATAAGATCGCAATTACACCTTTCTTCTCCACAAGGTCAGCTTGATCATCATTCTCCATCAGATCAGCCATAGCTGATTCATTGCTCTTCTTTGTATGTTTCACCTTTTTCTGATAAATATCAGAAACTCTTGGAGTAGGAAGCAAGGCATCCTCCACATTTGCACGGTCTAATGCAGTAACTGTTGAATTAGTTGCAAACTGATTAGGGAACAGTCAGAAAACTAAAACGCAGAAAACTACCACCAAATAAGGGTAATTAATACAGGGAAGAACCCCAGAGAGATCCTAGTGCACAGGGAATCTATTAAGTTTGTCAATCAGTGTCACGTCAACAAAACACAAAATAATCGGGTAGTAACTGGCAGATTTAGGACTAAGGTCCACTGCCAATCTCAGGTAGTTACCTGCATTTTGTGCCCCCATTCCTTTCTTAGGTTTAGTGACAGACTGATGGACTGGAAGCAGAATACCATCATGAGAGCTATTAAGCCTCATGTCTGTTCCAGAATGCACCAACACTTTCTGAAACATGGGCTTTACCAGTAAACCATAGGCAATGAACACTTGTGCAACATTGGATCCAGAAATGCCTTGAATTTTTGCAGCAAATATTGCGGGTACTAGACCCTTAAAGGGTTTGGAAACAGATTCATCAGAAGACACGAAAACTTTTGTGGGCTTGGCATGGCGTAACTCCTCCACATTCTGTCCGCACCATGTATAACACACACCAGCTTCTGAAATGGCCAACACATAAAGGCCCACATCGTCAACTCCATCAGATCTAAAACATTTGCAGTCAAGGTACACAGCAGGGTGCTCCATTGCAAGAACACAGCTTGCTGATTGCCTTTTGCTTCCATCAATTCTCCATATTGCAACATATCTTTCACCAACAGCAGATGAGAGAATATAGTTTCCGTCTTCAGTAAAAATCATGAAACGAATGGTTCCCTGTTGATCATGAGAAAGAACATTTTCTTACTAAAAACAGATATTACAAATTACAAAAGCATATGCAAAAACAATCTAGTGCATAATCAATGTTGGGGAACGGTATTTAAGAAAACCAGCAGATGGAAATCAACACTCACAGGATGACCAGAAAATTTCTGTATCTTCTTGTGATCAGAACAACTGAAAACCTTCAATTGTGCAGCTGCAGTAGCTAATATCTTCCCATCTGATGTCCATAGATATCCACCCAAGTAAACATAATGAAAAAAACTAAGTATACATTTCCCCAGTATATATCTCTAGTTAATTCAAATGTGTTTGGTAAAATCAATACCATAAGCCAGTATATGTTTACACCCTCTAAATAAATTCTAAATTTTCCAGGAAAAACTAATTCATAGAATGGTTGTAAACGGAACAAAAAGCTAGAACACTAAAAGTGTATACAACAAACATACCTGAAGAAACAGAGTTGGAGGATATAGCTTTTGTAGAAGCTCTAAACTTCCCTGACATGTTTCCTGTTAGTGGATCAATTATGCAAATCATTCCATCAGCACCTGCAGTGTAGATACACGAATCCTGTGTTGAAAATGAAATGGCATTAACCCCCCTGCACATTAACAACAAAGAAGATCTGAGCTAATAGTAAATCAGAATTGAAGTCGCTTATAGTTGATAAAGAGCCCCACCCAATAAAGGATAGTAGCTTCAATACATCAATAAACTTTTCACTCTTCCTCTCAAACATCTCTCTACATAGCAGTTAAGAAACTTCCAATACAGGATCAACTTACTGATCAAAACAACCATGACTGAGAATATCAAGAGAAGAAAATGAAGAGCAAGGGGTGACAAGAGAAGGAACAGGAAAAACAAGTTTTAAATTCTTGATAGAACATAAGGAAACTACAAAAGAAACCAAAAGACATGGTAAAAGAGCAGTATCAAGGCCCATATCTTGACACTTCACCATGAAGGCTAGAAGTTGAAAGACATCTTAAGTTGTAATACTCAAAGAACACTGGTGTTGACAACACAAATTTGCAAGACATAACATTTCTGGGCATTAATCATGCGCAATTGTTTCATTAATTCAACTTAAAAGACTCCAGTTACAGATTAAACCAGCAAAGGCATCAGATTAAATATTCAGCTATCACCATTCAGTCACTGCCATTGGCCTTCCTTTTTGTCAGTATTTCTCAACAATAGTACCAGAAGGGAACAGTTAACCACAATTGAAAATACAATGTAATACAAGTAAGGCATAAGATTAAGTTTTCCACAAAAAATAGGAAAAACACAGAAATAGAATGAGTGAAGTAGGAACAGCCAAGAAAGTGATCAATCAGATGGAAAGCTAAACCAAAAACTAAGAGCACTCCAAACTCAACCTAGCAGATTTATGGGTAAGAATATCCATAGTGCAATACAATGTTTATAACTAATAGTGTGACTTGGTGAATTCAGAGAAAAAGAAAATCATTTTCACCCAATTATGACAAATTAGCACAGTATGCAGCAGGTAACTCACCCAGGATGGCAATCATTAAGAGACCACTTCAATTGACCAGAAGACACATCAAGTGCCAAGACATCCCCACTGCCAGTTCCTAAAACTAGCAATGAACTTCCTAGTTTCCTTTTCTTCTGCAATGATAGACACAAAAAATGCGTCAGAAAGTAAAAGGCATTGAGACACATCATTAAGAACGATTGCAGAATAATTTTGAATAAGTTCAAAAAGAAATTGCAAACCTTCCGGTCAAGAGACAACCATTTCATACACGTGTAATCAACTGACAGGTGTCCTCTTCCAGTAGTGTATAAATCCGCATCACTAGATGCTATGTCCGTAAACTCAGTTTGTAGTTGACCACTTACACTGTCCCAAACCTGAGAAGAACAAAGCAGATTCATTACATTGTTTCCAAGCGAGCCATGAGAATTAACAAAAGATATTAATATGCAAACTTTTCACTCATATAAAGCATGGTCAGTTTTAACATCCCCAACTTTAGTAGAATCGAAAGAGTTGTCCAGATCACCTTTATTCGACCATCTCCAGAATTAATTGCGAAGTAATCCAACGAAGGACTAAAGGTAGTCAAGATTTCCCTGATATTAGTTGTGACCATGATCCTGAAAATCCAAGCAGCAAATCAAACATCAAAAGCATTTCTCATGGTGCACAAAACACATTCCAAAAGCAACTCTCAAGCATTCAAAAGCAAGCAAAATCATATCTTCCACACACTCACGCACACAAACAAGAGAAAAAAGCGGGTCCAACTTCTGAAACCAAGCAAAGCGTACTCGGGAATAACCCTCTTAGTCTTAGCATTATCAATAATACCCTTTACCTATTATATCCCACAAAGTACTAGTTCCATGTAAAACCCTCCTAAAACCCCTAACCAGAGAAGACCCAGAAAAGGGTTTATCTTTTTTCTTAGATATTTATTGAAAAAAGAATACCTCTTTATGCTTGTGTAGCTATCTGAACGTTCTTCCTCTTCCACTCTATCTTCTTCCAATGAATTTAAGCTCTCTACGTTGGGTACACAAACGGAAATATCCAACTAACGGAGAATTTGTCCTTTGAAGCGACTTTGGAACAATAAGACCATGAAAAAAGAACAGAGCTTTGCAGTGAGTCGAAGACGAAAGAACCTAGAGAAGTGGTGGCAACTAGCTAGGCTTTGAGCGTTCTTCTTCTTCTTCTGTTGCTTCTTTTTTAACCAAAAAAACAAGAAAAAGAAAATTCAAAATTGGGCTCTTCTCTTCTATTCCAAATTAGCCCAATACTATCTCCAGTTAAGACCAATTTAATGATTTATAGGAAAATAAAGTAATTCAATTTTCAAATCCTTTTAATAACAAATAAAAAAATAAAATTGGCTTTTTTTTCCCTTTGAAATAGAAGAACCGCTACCTTTTGAATGAACACTAAGTAAATCTTCGGATTGACATAATAGTCTGCAAATTACGTCAATCGAGTATTTCGCACTAAGCAAGCTCTATACGATAGGCTCGATCAAGAGAGCATAAGTTGGAGGAATCGAATACAAGACCTTTTGGTTCCATGTCCCTCCATTTCTTCAATTCGATCACTCCTATGGGGCTACTAAAATTGGCTTGGTAATATTAATTTAATAAGAGCTTTATTTTTATATTGAAATTTTTAAAATTAAACCTTTACATCAAATTTAAATTTTATTTTTAATTCTTTAATATCTATTATTTAAATAATTATTAATTTTTTAGAAGATTAATAATAAAAATAAAGTTATATAAGTTATTTTTATTTTTATTTTCTTTTTCATCTGTATCATTTAGAAACGATCTCTTTACTAATTAAGAGTATACCTGCGTAATACTGGACTTTCTCAAAATTCAAGTTACCGATGAAATTTTTATTGGATCGTCGTCGTTGTAAATATGACACATATTATATATTTTGAATAGGCATTAAAAATTTATATGTGCTAAAATTCAAGTCCAAATATTTAATGTTGAGTAATTAAAATATCATAATCTTAAATATTTATTTGTAACCAGTAATAATATTTATGTAATTAACTAAAAATTAAGATTTAATAAAACGAAAATTTAAAATCTAATCTTATTTTTAAAGATTATAAAAATTAGAAAATAGCCTATGAACCAAACATTCTTGTCTATTAGATCTAAAGATCAAAACAAAAAACTAAAATCAGCAATAGGAGCACAACCAAAAGATTTTCTTACACATGAATGAAGAAATGAAGCTGTACAAATAATCTGAAGGTAAAAACCAGATAACAAAGTAGCAAATGCTTGGACATATCTCTTTATTGGAAAGAATCTGAACTACTGACAGTAATCTGTAGAAGAATTCTTGACTATACTGTTCAGGAAAGGATTCACAACGTTGCAGATTTACCATCAGAATCCAGGATGGCATAGTAAACGGAGGAAAAACTCGAACGTGAACTCTCGAGCTCAGGGCATGGTTCCGGAACAACAGATGTCGAAAAGCCAATCACATTGGAGCATAGCCAGGGAGATGAGGAAGTATAAGTATGTAAGGTGACATTAAATAGGCAAATAGAGGTGAAAGGGGATTCATGAATTCCTGTGAAATTCCCAGCAACAGTGATGTTCGTACCGACAATGTTCCGCAACATTATCTGGTCAAGAACTGGTAGAGCATTACGATCAAATTTGTCGTCCGGATGTTTTCCACAATCACCTATAGCGCCAAATGCAATATTGATGTTTTCCAGTTCAACATCTGATATAATGATCCTTTTGATGTAGCCACCCCTGCCCTTGGTTGTCCTGAACTCAATGCCACTAATGGAGTTATATAGGTGGGCATGCTCCACATGCACTTCAGAAATGCCACCAGACATTGCACTGCCAAAGGCAATAGATGAACCTGAAGATGACTGAAGGTGGACCCTTCTTATCTGTACATCTGTGGTAGGTCTGTTGTAAGCAATACCATATTCATCCCAACCACTCTTAAGCGATATTGCATCATAACCCGTTTCGATGCAGCTATCCTCTATACATACATTATTCGAAGAGTCTGAGATTTTACAGAAACAATTCAGTTAAATATTTTGATGCGCTAAAGGTAACTTTGCAGCAGATAACAGAGTCGACCAACTGTTCATCAGTCGTGTTGTATACACAAACAATTCTGACAAATAGACCAAGTCAAGTCTGCGACATTTCATTTTCTCAAGTTGTTTTATATGATAACTTGTCTCTTTCAAACCAATATTGCATCGTTCAATACTTATCAGATAGATGATATCTGCATTTTGACATGTGATTACTGATAGAACGTGACTTATCAAATAATATTGTAATGACTGCAATTTCTTCGGAAGACCATGCCAAACTAAACTAACGAAACTATTCCACGAACCTGGTACTATCCCGATCGTGAAAGGAGATTCAGGAGGTGCAGAAACGGAGATATTTTGTACAAGCACGTTACTGCATTGGATTCAATAACACAAATGTTTAAGTCTGCCAAACAAGTGATGATTAGCAGCTCTTCATAAGCAAAATTACCTGCAATAAACTGGATGTATGCCGTATGCAGGAGCATTTGCAAAGGAAAGGTTTGACACTACTACATCTTCCGAATATACAAATTCCACAAGATTCGGCCGGCTGTAATTCAAGGAATTGGACTCGAACCATTCCCACCAAACCGAACCCTGGCCGTTGATGGATCCGTTATCACCTATAGCAGGTTATCATATTGAGACTATTGATTGTATATGAAAGGCAAACAGTATCAGAAGGAATTAGAAACAACGCACCAGTTATGACTACATCCTTCACCATATATCCATTTATCAAACTCCTGTACCTATTGCCGGGAAGATCTATCCCGCGACCATACGAAGGCAAGGGCTCCACGATTTCCCAATGAAAGGGGTCCTAATTACATACAAAACTCACCAGTTAGTTCTTTGATTGAAGATTGCTCCAGCTCTATTGCTTATGCACAAAACTGGATGGTGGAAAGATTAGAGGGCATACAAATATGTGCAACAATGTTGAAAAAGGAGGTTGAAATTACCTGAGATCCAAGAATGACAGCACCTTTCTCCAAGAAGAGGGTAAGATGGCTAGTGAGATTGAAACTTCCGGTGAGCCACATACCCGGCGGCACATATAACTGAGCACCGCCCTTGTCTGCAAAGGACTTGAGATAGAAAATGGCATTCTGAAAAGCAATGGTATTCAAGGTTTTGCCATCTCCAATGGCACCAAACTCCAAAATGGACACACTGTGTGGTCTTGGCTCCCACCTTGGCTTATTGTCACACACTCCGTTGTTTCCTTCACCAACTACAGTTCCAATTTGGTCTATCAGTGCCAGCAGTAAGATCAATGCCACCTGAAACAGTGGAAGGCATACTTGGAATATGTTCTATAACTGCAGATTCATCTTCTTCAATATAACAAACACAAAGTGATCTCAGTAGACAGACAAGAATGGAGACCATCTGGACCCTTGCTCCGTTGAAATGGATTCAGAATTCTTGAGTACGACTATTCATAAACTAACCACAGATTGTTTGCAAAACCAACCACAAAAACATACAAATGGGCATTGAAGGTTGGTTTTTGTAACCCCAACCAAACACAAGTTAGTGTGATCAACAATTCGAAACTAAAAAGCTCTGTCATCATCCAAGAAAAGCTAAGTTGGGCCAAATGAGCGGCAGGAAGAACATGAACGAGAATCGAATCATACGTGCAACACGAAAAGAAAAGATCGCAGATTTAGCAAGAACGTGTAAGAAATCAGTAAAGCACACAAAACCCAGATTTCAGAGGACAAAAACGAAAATATACTTACTGGCACCTTCATGGGGTCAAAGCCTCTTCAAAAGAATGACAGCCAAAGGAAGACAAGAACAGAGTTTATTTCCAAAACAGCAAACAGAACAAACAATCTGTCACACCCTCAGAAGGGAATCAAAAGAAAAAAGCAAAACAAAAGCAGAAACCAAGAAACAAGAAGAAGAAGCAATAGAACCAGAGCAGGTCTATGCAAGCTTGTGTATTACGAGCATTTATTATATACAAACAACACGCATCAAAAATGGCAAGCACAGTAAGCAGAGTCAAAGGATTACAGTAAGATCATATTCACATTTATATGATTAATAACGTCTCTGACCGACATTATTAAGGAACTTAAATTGCATTTCGACAAATTACGATAATAATTCAAACTGTAATTCGAATTAGAAAAACAGAGCAAGTGAAAGAAAGCAGCTGAACTTTGGTACAGAACAGTTCAACCAGTAAGATCCTCTGTTTTACTGACATTTTGTGCGTGGGGAACTGCATGTCGTTTTGCTGACATGGCAGCTGTATCTCTACAAGTCAGCAGTATTTTTAAGAAGAGGAAGATGACAAGGACAATTGGGTTGGTGGGACCCACTTGAATCATGAATTGCCAGGCTGGCTTCAATCACTAGACAGAACCTATCACAAGTCACAACCCATAGATTCATGTATATCTATTATTATATAAGTGTAATAAAAATATTTATCTACATATTTTTTGATATATATATATATATAACAAATTTATATTTTATCTTTTTTATATACTTTATGATTTTTTTTGAAAAGTATACTTTATGAATTTACAATCTCAATTCATATTTTCAGCACTTGACTTATTTAAGAAATCCTTGAAATAAAGATATATTGAAATTATTAATGTTAATTAATTTAAATTCTATCATTTAATTCAAAATTATTAGCTTGTTATAAGAAATTAATGATTTGTTATATTATTAGAAACATTTGACTTATTTAAGAAATCCTTGAAATAAAGATATATTGAAATTATTAATGTTAATTAATTTTGTTTGCATCTATTAATGTTAATTAATTTAAATTCTATCATTTAATTCAAAATTATTATCTTATCGTAAGCAATTAATGATTTGTTATATTATTATTAATAGAAATTTAGAATTTAACGTGATAAAATTGACTTTTTAAGTATTAATTATAGCTCGGATCTAAATTAAAATAAATAGATTGAACTAAACTTGAATTTAGAAACTAACTAAATGAGTCGAGCTTATTTAAAATAATATAATTTTGAGGTTAGTTTTATAACTCAAATTTAATCAATTTTTAAGTTAAATTCGAACCACTTAGTTTAATTTGGTCCGACCCATTATCAAATTTAATCATGGTCGACCAAATTTCATGCGTTAAATCGTTGAGATGCTACAGCAGGCCATGTTGTCCTCCTAGTTAGGAATAGCATTAATGGTCGGTTCTTCATCTTCGGTACTTCTAACCACTGGAGCATCCTATGTTTGGTGGTTCCATTTCCATACAGTGAAGATATGAAACAGGCCAAAACCTGGTAGCCAGCAGAATCCGATGTTGCCTTAATGTTACAAATCCTGCAAAACTCCATTCCTGCTTTCGACCAAGTTTCTAACCAAACCCCTAAATGGATCATGGACATGGACTGCTAACAGCTTACATTTTTCTCTACAAAGCCACACATAGGAATGACGTTTATAATAAACTACAAAATAGACTCCTATTAAAAGTATATAAGGGGACGCTTGGTTCATAGAGAGTAATGGGAATGAAAATAGGAATAAATATAGTGAGGAATGGGAATTGATATAATCATTATAATTATGGTGGTTGGTTAAGACGAAGAAATGATTACCATTACCATTAATAATGGTTGGTTTGTTAAAAATGTTAAGAAATAAAAATTTGTTAAAAATTTGTTTTATAGCAAATTTTAAGTATATTTTA
>JANKOE010000206.1:87021272-87040329 GCA_026284465.1 Erythroxylum citrifolium | reverse complement strand
TAATTAATAAAATTAATAATAATAAGAATAACTTAATAATAATAATAACTTATTAAAAATTAATAATAATAAGAATAACTTATTAAAAATTAATAGTAATAATAATAAATTAATAAAATTAATAAAAATAAGAATAACTTAATAATAATAATAGTAATAATATTATTATTATTAATAAAAAAAATCAAACATACTTTTATTTTCAGTTTTTTATTAAAAATTTCAACCAAACAGGTTTTTGTTTTCAGTTTTTACATTGCAAATCTCAACCAAACAGATTTTCGTTTTTTTAGAAGGAAAAAAACAGAAACTAAAAACAGGAAACTGAAACTAAAAACAATAGGAAAAACAAAAGTGAAACCAAACACCCCTAGTTGCAATTTAACGGATCATACTTTACCTTTAAGTTTGATCAGATTTCAAATCAAATCAAATTATGTCTAAGTGCAAGGTTGATACCACTTAAATCGAGTTTGATATAGTTATCTGCCTAGATTTTGAGTCCCTCTTCAGTTTTTGGTTCTCCAGTTCTTTTCAACGCTATGGTGTTTTTTAATCTGTAATGAGACGGAGGTGGGCGACAAAGGGGGAGGAGGACGGTGGCAAATTATTGAGATCGTAAGTGGGGCAGACGACACCATGAAAAATTTAAGGCGTTTGATTCCACTTTTATTTTTCTGTTGTTGTTTTTTGTTTCTGTTTTTTATTTTTAGTTTATGTTTTTTTTTCTTAAAATAACGAAAACCTGTTTGGTTGAAATTTGCAATATAAAAACTGAAAACAAAAACTTGTTGTTGAGATTTATAATAAAAAAATAAAAATAAAAATATGTTTGATTTATTATTATTATTAAGTATTCTTATTATTAATAATTTTTAATAAATTATTATTATCACGTTGATGATGATGATGATTATTATTATTAATTTATTCTTTTTTTAATCAATTATTAATTTATTCTTATTCTTATTCTTATTATTATTAATTTATTAATTTATTATTTTTTAATTTTTAATAAGTTATTATTATTATTAATATATTATTAGTATTATTATGATTATTATTATTATTAGTATTATTATTAATTTTAATAATAATAATATTATTAATAATTATTAATAAGTTATTATTATTTATTATTATTTTTATTAATTATTGTTATAAATTTTCTACTTACTATTTGGTTCAGTCGGATTCTGCTGAGGTTGAACGTCGTTGTCTTGATTCATAGTCTGTGCGATTCTGGCTGTGAGATACCTGCAAAATAGATAACGGCGGGCCGGAAATTATTTTCTGAGAGGCCCCTCCGACGCTTAAGTCAGTATTTTTGAGAAGTTTTGGTAGCTAAGAATATAGAAGAACGGCTAAGGTTGCAATCTCATACCTGAATCCGGTAGGAATAGTACTTTATATATGCCGTGGATGCTAGGTTTACGTAAATCTTTGTGTTTGCATGAGAGTCTAACATCTGATGGGCCGAACAGGCCATAAACATGCGAAGATGAACTTGGGCCTAGCACAGCCGACCCAACCACTATTATTAATATTATTAAATTTATTATACCAAATTAATTATCTTATTATTATTAATAATTATTATTATTATAAATTTTGTACTTTTTATTATTATTATTATTAATCAAGATAAAAAATAGAGATATGTTGTTTTTCTGTCGAAGAAAATTTGTTGTCAAAATTCAGAGAAACGATGTTTTCTGGTTTCTGTAAAATTGTTGTGGTTTTTTTAATTTTCATAAACAAAAAATCACAACAGAATAAACCAAACACGTTTTACTTACCTGTTTTTATATTTACAAAAACGGCAACAAAAAATGAAAGAAAAAAACGAAAACAAACAGCCCATTAGCTTTTTGCACATTCCTGAGCTGAAACTTGGATTACTCGTACAAGAATGTTCTGAATTTGGTTGCCTATAAGCTCGTGCATTGTTAAGCATCATTTGCTAGCAACTGGCTTAAATGTCCTAATGTCTCTACAGTCTACAGATACAGGTTCCAATGGTAAAATCAACATAAACCAACTCCAGGAATGAATATAAGTATAAAAGTTACTCTTCATCTTATTTTGCTATGCCCATGGATAGACGGTGTCATTACCTTATCAGCCACCGTATCGGCTCCTTAGAGACTCCGGGGGCTCTTCCTCCATTATGCCTGCACCTGTTGTTGCAAGATACTCGCGGATGGTCGTTTTACGGTCTCCGAGAAATGTGTGATCCAAAAAGTTGTTGTATGCTTCATTACCTAGATTCCTTGCCGCTAAAACACTGGAATTATACTTATCAGCCTAGAGCTTTTCTGTACAAGTAAGCTGAGAACAAAAAGGGCTTTATAGAAAGCAAAGGCATTTAGAGACATTTCATTGAAGTCCTATTAATGTCAAGGAGACATTCTGACAATCAGAATGGGAATAGTCCAAACCAGGCCATCTCAAAACAATTTTGATCTTGAGTTTCTTAAACATTCAAAACAAAATGATATCGTATTGGGCTGTTAAACCAAAATGACGTCGTCTTGGGGAGGAGGTTCATGCCGTGGAACCTTTTCCCCGTTGACTTAAGATCTCTTCAAATATGCAAATGCACAACCTTTTCTTCTTCTCTTTGGCTCAAACTTTTGTATAAAAACTTTGCACATGATTCGCCATTTAATCACTGAATAAGATTTTTCACTTATTATTTCATATGCTCAAAATAAAAAGCTTGTGCATATCAAAAACTTGTTTCCAGAGTGTAAAACAATCATCCCTGACAGCTTAAACATTTTCATCTTATAAATCTACAAGGCAAAATCAGCCAAGCAATATCATCATCTGAGAAGAGTTTGAGAAGATAATCCAGTGAGTTTTTCTACCGCATTCTTGAGAATAGTACTTACCAATGTCGAAGATAAGCACGACAAGGTAAGATGTCGTCTCTCCAGATCTTATTGATATTATACCTTCCATAATGCTGGAAGAAAATCTCGGGGTTTCCTGCAAGAAAATCACCTAACTTTTATTCCCTGGTCTTGCAGCAAATGACACGAAAAGATGTAAAATGCAGCATATGAACTGTGGCTAATCTAAGGAACATGTAAAAGAGGATATTTCAAAACCTAAAATCTCATGTTATGCATCATTCATGCATATAAAGAAACACAGGACCATCTGTTCTTCAATTCAACTTAAACCTCCCTTGATACATCATATAGCTCCAGAATGATAAGAAATCACCTAACATTTTTTTTGTCACAAAATCTACAAAGTTGGGTATCACTTTCCTTCCCTATATGCATCAAGAAGATTACCTTTGCATCTAATTCGAAAAAACTCCTCGTCGCTGTAACGAGCACAGAGCACCTGTTACCAAAAGCGCCACATCCATTAATCATTGTCAACAAGATGTCAAGATCTTCTACAACTTATCACGCAAAAGAAGCAAAACATAATTAAGCAACTTCAAAAGACAAACATACTGCTGGATTAGGAAAGGGTTTCCCTTCCAATGTTTCAGGAACAACCTGTAAAAGAAAAGAAGAGAAGGAGCAACGAATAATAAGAAACAAAACAAAGCTGCTTTACACCAAGTAATAAGTACCCATCAAGTATAATTAAGCATTACAATAACCAGTGATCATAATCCAACAACTTACAGCTAGAAACCGAAATTCAAGCTCTCTCTCCATGAAAGCAGGAATCTAACTTCACAAACACCAAAAAATTCCGATCAGATAGAGTCTAAATTTCAATTTCTAACATGAACTCGAAAGACTGAATGACCCTATGTACCTCTGATTCTTTGATCTCAAACACAGTAACTATAAGAGTTTCACCTTCACAGTGCTCCGCACTCAAGCTCGAAATCTCCTGCAAAAACCCCCCGAAAACAATTCGTATCCAATAACAGTTACTAACAAATTGTACTCTTCATTTGACCTTAGTTTCAGGCTTGGCGATCCCTCGTTCGAAGAAGATCGGGGCCACGTGTGCCAACACGCGACGGAATTCGTTCAATCGCGCGACTCTGAAATTCACCAACTCCGGGAATGTGCTTCGCGCGCTTCTCTCTGCAATCCCCCGTCAGATTAGAAACACAAATTCGAACGTACAAACACAGATATACAGTATCTGTAGATGATCGGAGTACGTACCGGAGAGAAGAGAACCGAAGCCAGCGATGGAGATGAGGCCGGAGGGCGACACAAGGTTATGGAAATCAGCCACGTCGCGGAGCTCGACCAGTGAGGACATGATGAGGGAAGGTCGTCGCCGAGGGGAAGAGAAGGAGAATGTTGGGCAGGCGCGAATGACGCGTGGAGAAGAGTGGTAGAGTCGCGGGAGAGGAAGAGGAAGTGAAATGGTCATATGGTGGACGGTGAGAGAGAGTGAGAGGGACGACGGAACATAGCGACGATGAGAGTGGTAGAACCGATATTGTGGCATTTTTAAGGGTAAATTTGTCATTTATGTGTACACGTGTTATTGTAGAGTACTCGTCGACTAGTGTTATCTAATTACCATTCTTAATTAGATAAAACAATAAATTTTAAATTACGGATTTCGCCTTCTCATTTAAAGTTGTTTTCTATTCATTTTTAATTGCGTTTGAACTAGTTTTGCGAGAGGGACGGTAGTTACGTTACAATGATCTTTGAAACGACGACGTTTTATAGAAACACCATCGCGCGACACGTTGCTTCTACGTGGCCACATTCTTCGAATCGAAGAAGAATTCCAAAATGGATTTTGTTTTTTTCCCACATTTTCTTTTTTTTTTTGGTAAACCCACATTTTCTAATCAAAAGTCTTTCCCCAAAGTTTTCGAAAATTGATCGAACTCGGTTTTGATTTCATCGAATTCGTATTGTCGATTGACGATTGTTGTGTATGATGGTGATGGACATCTCTCTGATCGCCGACACTGTGACTATGGCAACGCAACAAGGCCTAGGATTTGCGTCGATCCTCCTCCGACACCAAAATCTCATCGCCGTCGCCGATTCTTCCCCCGCCGCTGCGGTTCAGATCTCAGCGGCCATACTGGATGCCATCGCCCCGCCGCCGGTTAAATCGACATCCTTCGCAGTTGGTCGCCGGACGCGTCTCCGCAAGAAGCGCCGCACGCGGCGGACACACCAAGGCGGAGACTCCGAGGACGGCGACAGCGAGGAGTTTTGGTTCTTTGGAGGTGACGGTGATGGTGATGGGACGTTTGGTGGCGGATTTGGGAGTTGGGGAAGCGGCGGCGGAGGCGGCGGTGGTGGATGGAGCTTCGACGGCCATAGCTGGGACGAGCCGTCGTGGTCGCCGTCATTGAATTTTGCGTATGGTTTCGTTTATGAGGTTATCTGCTGGATTGCATTATCTAATTGTTTGCATTTCTCGTTCAAGAAGGTATTGAGGATTGCTGAGGATGCAGTTGCTAGGAAGAAGATTGCCTAATTTGGTATATATTAAAATGCGAATTAATTTCTTTTGGCTTTTGTTCACAGTTAGGTGTACATAATTGTATAGAACAATAACAATTCATGCTGTTAATATATATCAGCAATTTAGGGACTAATTTAAGGTCTAAGAATGAATGTGAATTATACATTGATGTTCTACAGTCAGAGGAACCGATAATGAATGCAAGGATATTCATCATTGAGTTACGTGTATAGGATTGCTACAGATATGACTTGTTCCTTTATGGGATTGGGATGATGTGAAATGTAAATGTGGAGGATTTGCTTCATGATCTTGTTTTTTATTTCCTGATTGTCATTATACATGATGTTTTATAGATGTTATTTGGTTCTTTGTGGGGGCAGATGGATGCTTTTAAGGTTTTAGTATGAGGCATTGGTGACTAGTGTTGGTAAATGCTTGAAAGGGGACCACCAGAGCGAGTTTGTATATGGGGGAAGGGGCAAACACGAATCGAGTTAGAGATCAATGGGTTTTGGGTGAAATTCATTGACAATAACAAGCCATACCGATTCAACCTGCAAGTCATAGTGATGATTTGAAATGTAGTTTGGAGGGGCTACCAGATGATCTTGTTTGTGTCCTTATTTTTATCGTATATGATGTTTTACAGACATGATTTTGTTCTTTGTGCGAGGGGTGCTTTTAAGTGTTTAGTATGAGGTTTTGGTGACTGGTGTTGGTAAGTTTTTGGTGAAATGCTTGAATGGGGACTACCGGAGCTCGAGTTTGTATATCAAGGAAATGGCCAATGGGGATCGAGTTATAGATCAATTGCTTTTAGGTGAAATACTTTGATACTAACAAGCCGTATAGGAGAATGGTTGATTTGCTGTTTTTATCTATCACTTGCAGGTTTTCTAAGCTTTTGAGTTTGGTATGTTTTTGTGTGGAGTATACTACCACCATTGAAGGGAAAGTTTCCTATAGTAACAAACTGTTTCCTTACTGTTATCTGGCTTGGAGCTGGAGTTATTGATCTGTTCGGCAAGGAATTAGCTACCCACCTTGTTCCTTTTTCTGCTTAGATTTATTTGATTAGTTGCTAAAATATCAGTGTTGAAACTGGTGAAGACTTTCATATTTGGTTCGAAATACTATTTTCCCCCTCATCCTCAGGTTGTCTTACGATTCTCAGACCCGTATATCTCCTATTTGCGCATGAGAAAAGCCTTTATATGGTCTCAAACCGTTGGTAAGGCCGATCCAGGGTATGTTTTTCTCTTTTAAAGAGCTGATCATATTCCTCATTCCTACTGTCACTTGCTCCCTTCACAGCCGAGGAAGCCGGTTACCCAGATCTGTTTCTTAAACAACAGTCTGGACTCTTTGATTTGTCGATGTTTATATATCAGAAGTTTTACATTACTGAACTTTTATCGATTTGATGTGCTCAAACTAGTATAAGTTGCTCAACTGAGGTTAATACTTCGTTGGCTTCTTACCATTTTGACTTTTCTCGACTCAACTTCATTTACTTGTATCATTGATAGTGAACCTGGTTGTGTCTTCAGATATGGATTCTTCCCAAAAAGACGTAGTTCTGTGAGGTAAGTACACAAGTTTCAAGTGTGACATGAATATTATCCTGAACTAGAGGCGGTTCGTCAGGCTTGATTTAACTATGATTTAGATCTTGGTTTGACTAGGGTTTAGATTAGATTAAGTTTTTAGACTTGTAGATACTTCATGTCCCAGAATTAAAATGGTAATATTAATTGCATTAAGTGCAGACTGTTTCAAATACATAGTCATTATTACCTGAAATCTAGAAAATACAAATTAGTGTACGATTTTTATTAGTTTTACTAAATAGTTGATACATAATTTTAATTACTGAAGTTGGATATGATCCATTAATAGGTGGTAGATATAATCATAACACTAGGCGTTTCTAAGTTGGTAATTTTAATTACTGACGTTGTATATGATCCATTAATAAGTGGTAGATATAATCATAACACTAGGCGTCTCTAAGTTGGTAATTTTAATTACTGAAGTTGTGATGTAACCATTAATAGGTTGGAGATTTAATCATGACATGATTGTTCTCCTCACTAGACGTTTCCAAGTTGTCATCTCTAAAGCTTTTAACTTTGAAGAAGAGAATTAAAGTTGCTTTGATTGTTTGAAGACTTTGAAGATTATGACTGTGGGAAAGGCAGGTAATATTTTATAAAGTATGTGTTTTAGATACGTCATTTTCTTATTTTAATAAAAGTGACGCGAGAACATGGAAGGATGAAACTGATCATTCCATAACATTACATATAAATAATTCTTAGGTCCCACTACAGATTGGGTTCATGCATCTTCTCCTCCAAAGACAAAATTTCTAAATTCTGTTTTTGACTTTAGAATCATTACTTTTATCCTGTCAGGGCGTGTGCAAGTTGCATTTGTATACATATGTTTCTATGTCCTAGCATTGATGATTCATCTATTTAACTGTCTTTTATTGGGGTAAACTTTAGGTCAATTCTTACGTTTTGTCGTGATTGTTATCTTTGGCTTGTGGGGTCACGAGTCATCTTGTATTTTCTTGTTTTTTGGACTGTGATGCTAATTATTATTTTGCGTGTGTGCATTATCAATCGTCATTCGTAGGGTAAACTTTACGTCAATTCTCAAGTTTTATCATCTTTGGCTTGTGTGGTGCACGAGTCATCTTGTGTTTTTTTTGTTCTTTTTTTCTTTTGGAGGATCATGTTAAGTTTGATCTTATTGCATCTTTATTCTTATTTACTCATCTTTATTAAAATTTTAAATGAGTTGTAATTTATTTTAATACAATTAAATGATTTCTTATAAATTGTTATTTTACTAATTAATAAAACCATCATCTTTATCTTCAACAACTTTATCAACATTTGAGGTTGGGAAAGGTTCATGAGTACACATAAGTCTATTAATACACATTTTAACCCCAATAAAAAAGAGAACAATAACTTTTCCATACATTTATCTTTAAATATAATTTATTGTGTTTATTTAAGTTAATCATACGAATACTTGATTGATAATTGTTTTTATTATACCAGTTCTCATTTTATAATTGTTTTTATTATACCAGTTCTCATTTTATTGTGAGATTTCAGATTAAGTGTGATAATAATTACGATGGTTATTCTTGTATACCTTTAAAGATCCGAAAGATTACAAATTCAGAAAGTTATGTAGCTACCAGCTATGTATATGTATTTTTTGTTTTCTCGACAAAAATTAGTGGTAGGTAATTTTCAACCTTAGACTTATTCTAACTACATTAATTTATAAATAATAGTGTTTGACCAAATTGTTCTTTTTTTGGGTTCAAATTCCTTGCCTGAGTGTCTTGTTGATTTCAGTAAAGGTAATAGTTCAAATCCCAAGAATAAGTTGAAGTTACTTTGAAGAATTGTAATTCACTTTGAAGATAAAAGAATGGTTGATTAAGAAAGTAATTATTAATTTATTAAATATTTTATACAAATTATATATAACTAAAATTCAACTTAAGATCAAACGATTCCATCAAATTGAGTCCAGCGGTATTTGTGATTATAATAAGAATTTCAATGAACTCAATTATTGAAATTGAGCAATATGCTCATTTTTTATTTCTTACTGACTGAAATCAAAGAATTAATAGATCTGTCCACTAATTCAAAACTGAATTTGAAAGTCATATTTCGACCTAGATATTAAAGATGCCCCTAATAATTAATGAATGACAAGTGCTTTTTCTTGTGTAAATCTTAGAAAACTTGATGAGTCGATCCATCCACACGTCTTGCTTTTAAATTATTAATTTATTAAATATTTTATACAAATTATATATAACTAAAATTCAATTTACCAATGTACAAAGTAATTAGTTTTGCGAATTTGAAATTAGAGGAGAATCATAAATATCAACATCTTTTCTTATATATATATATATATATATATTTACAAATATTGTATAATTTGAGCTTGTAAGTTATAAAGGAAGAATTTTATTAGTTTCTCCGAGCTCGAGTTGATATATAAAAGGAAAAAAATGATAAGAAAAAGAAATAAGACGAAAGTTTCTTATTTGTTTGAAAGTTATAATACGAGGACTATTATACTTGTAAATAATTTTTTAATATCAAACTCTTTTATACAAAAGATACCTAAGTTCTAAAAATGACTAGATAATGCTAAAAAAAAAGTAATAATGAGTTTTTTAAAATTTAAATTTAATAATTAGAGTCTAGTTTAATTAAATTTCTTAAATCTCATCTTCTACAGGTTGATAATATACCTAGGGTTAACGAGGAAATTCTCTAAACAAACCGACATTATTTTAGCGAAATTTGAACTCAATTAAAAAAACATTTATTTTACATTTTTAATTTAAAAAATGATTATCCATAGACCCAAAATCCATAATTCCAAAATATAAAAGGCATAACAAATTATTTTAACAACTAAATCATAGCAAATTACATATATCCAACGACATAAATAATAAAGTAGCATGGTCTTGTGTTTTTGTTTTATGAAATCAAGTAGATAAAACAAGAAGAAGATGATGTAGAAGGGATAATACCAAAATAATTATGAAAACAAACAAAAAAGAAGACGTGGCACATGCTTGTTAATTACAAAGTAATTAATTTAATAATTACAAATTATTAAGAGTTAAATATAGATTTATGCATATAAATGTACGAAAACCAACATTAATTAGCATTAAGCATCAGAAGTTCAAGGTCCACAGCACATGCAAAACCCTAAAGTGAGCAAGCATAAACGAAACAAATCTAGAGAGTTCTCCACATAATATTATTGTTCTTTTTTTTATTTATTTATACAAAATATTTTTAGCTTAAAATGAAAACCGACCCTGTTGTTGATGCTGGCTCGGAATGTCGTCATCGAACATCCAGAGACCGTCCTCCACCACCGAGCCCCTCAGTTGCGCCGCCATTTGCTCAGGCTCCAGACCCCAGAACGAGTCAACATCCAAGCTCGAGCCTTGCTCCTTCACGTTCACGCCCGCCACCTCATTCTTCTCGAAGGGAACGTTGTACACGCCCGTACCATAGCCCGTGTACGGTACTTGCTGCGAGAAGGTGGTGGTTTGAGGAGGGTAGCTTGGAGTTGGAGTTGGAGTTGGAGTTGGAGGAGCAAACATGGGCTCATAGCAACGTCTCTTAGCCGGCGGTGGGATGGCCGGCGGAGGGGGAAAGTTGAGCTTGGCCTTCTCGCCTCGGATGCGCTTGGCTGCTTCGTCGTAGGCGCGTGCAGCTTCCTCGGCGGTGTTGTAAGTTCCGAGCCAGACTCTAACGCCTTTGAAAGGGTCTCTTATCTCCGCCGCCCATTTGCCCCACGGTCTTTGCCTTATTCCTCTGTACACGTTCTTTCTGGTTCGTCGAGTGCTGCTCTTCTTGTTCACTTCCTCATCGCCAACTACTCCATGAACAGAACTCAACAATAATCAGCCGAAAAAATAAACGAACTAGCTAAAAGATACATACTTTATCGTTATTTCAACCCACAAATCACGACCCAGGTGCTCAAACTTCCATCTCCAAGTACCCAGTTGGTTACATTCGATAAAAAACAAGACCCACATCAGAACTTTCTGAGGAAAAAGATGTTGCCTACCTTGGTTGGTGGGTTGCTTTGGGACTTCTACGTGATCACGAGACAGTTTGCTGTTAGTGTAGCCTATGCCAAGGAGGTCGGAGATGGGGTCGAGCTCATTACATAGATCTTCCAGCGTAAATTTTCGGTCTTCAGAGATTAACGCACCTCCACACATTTTCACTGAGAGAGAGAGAGAGAGAGAGAGAGAGTCAATTTGTTGCGTTTTGTAGACTTATTAATAGGTTTGAGTTTTTATAGGGTGACGGTTACAATCAAACTGCTCGCAAACAGACAGCTTATGAAGCTTTTTGCGGGACTTACGTTTGCTGTCTGTCTCGTATGACAGACGATTGGACGGTGGAGAGTGAATCGGGTTGAAGCAAAGTAGTCCGTGATTTGTCTTTTTATTATACCTACGGTAAAAAATTTTAATAATTTTTATGACTTTCGTAACTAGTAATTAACTCTCAAATTATTGTATTTAAAAAAATTGTTATTTGGTTCAAATCAATTTGTAATTATTAAAAAATCGGTTTTAAATTTATCTATAAAAATTTTAAATCTATTTTGATTTTGATTTTATTTTATTTTAATAACTTTTTATTAAAAATGATCAATTTATTAATTGATTGGTCAATTTTCAAAAATTAGAAACTTCTTATAAGCTTAAATAAATCAATTAATTTTATTTGAATTTTTTAATTAAACTTTAAAATTTTTTATAAATAAAGACAACATTTTTAAATAATTTTTTAATATTTTAATTTTATTCAATTATACTTTATTATTAAAAAGAGCAAAAAGGCTACAAATGAGATTAACGAGTTTGTAAGTAATTTTAAAAAGTTTTGAGAGTACAAAGTGTAAATTTGTTAAAAAAAATTATGATTGATCAACTTCTCTTTTAGATTATCAAACTAATTTATTTTAATAACTTTTGTTATTGAAAACGATTAATTTATTAATTAATAGGTCAATTTTTAAAAATTAAAAACTTCTTATAAGCTAAAATAAATAAGTTAAATATTAATTTATTTCACATAAATAAATAAACTTCAAATTAATTTAATAATTTTTTAATTAAACTTCAAATGTTTTAATAAATAAAGACAATCTTTTTAAATAAAATTTTAATTTTATTCAATTATACTTTATTGCTAAAAAGAACAAAAAGGTCATTGGAACAAGTTTGTAAGTAATTTTAAAAAGTTTTGAAAATATAAAGTGTAAATTTGTTTAAAAAAGTTTATGATTGATCCGCTTATCTTTTAGATTATCAAACTAATTTATTTAACATAATAATTGTTTTATTTTTTTAAAAATTTACATTGTATAATTATGAATTATTATATTTTTTGGTAAATTGAATTATTATATTATTGAAAATGTGTTAGAAGTATAAATATTTATGATTGAAATAGAAAAAACATCTTTAAAATGTTGTCGATTGATATCATTTTTTTTGTTTTAAATTGTTAAATGATAGTTTCATTATAAATAAAATATGGCTATTTATTATTATTTTTTCTATCTCAAAAGCATAAAACAAGGACCACAAAAAGACTATATATCTTTTTTAAAATTTGAAGGTAATGAATGATTTATCAGTATTTCTCTTTTATGGGGATAATATTGATATAAGGTTGCATTGATTGTATAACTTATCTAGCTAGCAGGACCAACTTGTTGCAGGGTTTCAGGGAACAGCTAAGGAAGAAGTTGAAGATAGAAACAGAAAACTTTCTGTTTCTCTCAAGTGGACTGCCCTCTTTCAAAGAGACAAAACCTAAATAACAATATCAGTTCCTTTACCTCATTCATGGCTTCTTTTTCTTTTTTCTTTTTTTTGGTTTTATTCTTTTCATGATCATTGCCATTCTCATTCCAAGTTCCTATCTCAGCTTTCTTCATCTTCTTTCTAGTCCCATGCTGTGCTCATCATGGACTTTTCTTAAGGGCAGATCAAGTTGATGGAGTTTCCAGACCTTAGCAGCTTTGCCTCGAGTAGATTGAGTTTATCGGTTAATTTGAGTTATTAACTAGTCAAATAACTTATTTAAAACAGATAATTTATAAACTATTATGTTACCTTGTATGAAAGTTTGATGCTTTATGACTAAATTTGACACCAACTGCACATATATCCAATAGTTTCATCAAGACTGAGTGTACCCTTTTTAACGGAACTGGAATAGTGTATGAAATCTATCAATCTCCTTATATTTTAATTAACTGACAATAATATTTTTTTTCTACTAACGTCTTTCTAGTTTCTATATTTGATGCTTTCAGATTCAACATTCAGGTTAAAGAGACAAAATTTCAGAACCTGACGACTGATTTAGTGGCAGATTCTAAGTTCTAGCAGAAGACCACTTATCAGCAGGAATTTGTCACCAAAGCCACGTTTCTTATGATTCCTGCAGCTTCTGAAATGGGGAGTCATGACAGCTACCAAGACATGAGAGTAATGGAGTACCTTGCAAACTCTGAAACCTGAAGGGAGTGCAAGTGCCTATCCTCCAATCTTGAAGCAGCTACTGCTCATCAAGTTACTTATAGATCTCTTGAGAGTATCCATAGATTCTATAGCAGGCTCAAGCTATTCCCCAACTTTTCAGACCTTCTCAGCCCCTAATCTTCTGTTCATTCTATGATGAAACCAAGTGTAGAACTAATATCATTAGCTGAAGAAGTAAGCAGGTTGCGGCTTGAAAACCAGGTGAAGGCAAATAGATGACAAATTATTTGGAATGTGATATTCAAATAAGGCTGATGACAATTGATATCAGAAAAACTAAGGATGACAACAAACAAAATGAAAATCCAAACAATCATAACACTTTAAACCCCACATTATCAATTGCGATACAAGTATTGAGCAAATGTTTTGTTCCCGGGCAGATTAGTAACAGGGGAAGGTATTAAACTAACAGAGGAACCTAAAATACAAATATGGATTTCGGAACCTCTCTAACCCGCCATTTGAGTCAATCGGTGAACAGTACTCCTAGCAATCCTATTAACAGGATCAATCTTAAGGACAGCCCTCAAGTCTTCTGCCCCAAGTTTGTATTTCTCCATACTTTCATACAGAAGTGCTCGCTGTACAAGGACTGATACATTTGCATTGTCGTGTTCAAGCACCTGTAGATCACCAAAAACAATATATATCCCAACTCCATTATAGCAGAACAAGCACAACTATAATATGATCAACAGGAAAGTACTATCCAGTATCTTCGAAGTAAAAGGAATCGCAACAGAGAATTTCTCGGACGATTGGTCAAATTATTTACTTTTGAATGGAAAGTGATTAATTACTTATTCTACCAGGAACATCTATTCTTAGATATGCTTGGTGATAAAGAAGTTATCAATACTTCTGATAGGCATATCAACACTTGTATGTCAAGGAACAAGGCAAGAATGGTGAAAAGTCCTACCTCGTTTCACTTATCTATGTTACAAAGTTGAAGGTTACCTTAGAGAACCTGTAAAACAACAACATATACAATGAAGCAAAAGAAGAAACACATTTTTACCTTGGAACAGTCAGCCACAGCCTTCTTATACTCTCCAACTTCTTTATAACAAGAAGCTCTGCATGACAAAACCTCCAAGCTAGAGGCACTATTACCTGTTTTCTCAAGAAGTAGAATAGCCCAAGACAACCACTTGATGGCATCTGCATACTGTCCCTGTTTTTGATGATCCATACCCTTTTTCTTTGCTGAAGAAGCTGTAACCCCGGCAGGTGGAGGTGGAAGCCCTTCGAGCTCAATGGTGGTCTCACCCTCATCATTCCCAGCTCCTCCAAACTCTGAATCCAATCCCCAATCATCAACTTGAGAGAACTGCTGCCCACCAGTTCCACCAGATGGAGTTGCAGTAGCTCCCGAGGTAAAAGTAGAGAACATGTCAAGTGGATCGTCACTTGAATTTTGAATAGGAGGCTGTTTTTGAGAGGGAAAGGCCTTGGCAAAATCATCCAAATTGGAATTAGATCCTATATTTGATCCACTGCAACCGGTCTTATTTCCACCAAAACCACCTGATGGAAATGTAGGTGTGCTCGATTTGGAAGCATTCTGAAATGATCCAAATCCATCATCACCAGCATTAGAGTTCTGATCTTTACTCGCTGAGTTCAGACTACCCGATTGCTGTTTCAATCCAAAATCGAGCAATGAACCAAAAGGGTCTTTATTTCCACTCATGGAACCCACAGTTCCACCTCCATTCATAACTTTCATTGGAGCAACTCCCAAATTAGGACCCTTACTATTGACATTAGCATTAACATTGCTACCACTTTTGTTATATCCACCAGAATAAGCACCAGAAGCATTACTAGATCCCCAACTTCCGCCGGTTTTGGCTGAACTATTCGTTTTCGGCAACAAATCAGCCAAATTACCCATCGAATATGCACCTTGATTTGGTGTAGGCGTGACATTTTTCAACGGGACATTACTATTACCTTTATTTTCCTGCCCCAAAGCAGAACTAAGCAGATCTCCAAACAATTGCGGATTTTTCTCCGCAGTTCCTATCCCAGAACCAGAACCGGTACCAGCCGGGCTCCAACTCTTCCCAAAAATATCACCCACCATTGAAGTAGGTCCGTTCAAACCAGTGGTAGATGGTTGGTGAGACCACGAAGGCTTGCTGGGTTGCCACGAGGGCTTCGGTTGCGTCGACGATGAATAAGCAGAGAAAGTTTTGTTCTTTTGGTCATTAAGCGACTTGGGTCTGTCTGTGCCGACCCCCAAATCGAAATTGAAGTTATTTAAGGACCCAGATGAGCCTTTTCCATGATTCGAGTTCATTTTTGGTCTTTATCTAAATCCCAACAACAAGAACAACAACAATGATCTGTGTGAAATCAGCAACGTACCTGATGATCTTTGATACGAGTTCAATCCCAGAGTAGATGGAGAACAAACAGCACGACCCTGATCAAGAAAAACGAAGATAAAGAGGCTATGGCCGGAGATTCAGAACGGTGGCTTTTTTAAAACAGCGTGGTTCGTGTTGGAGAGGCTATATTTGGGGTGTGATTTGACAAAATAAAGAAAAGTAAAAAGTAACCAAATTAAAGTTTTAATTTGGTTACTTTAATTAATTAATTTTTAAATTAACAATTAAATATCATTTTCTTAAATTTTAACATAATAATATCATTTTTAATTGATTTGAACTAAATTAGACTAATCAAAATTGTCATCCCTAACTTAATCATCCCATTAGGGCAAACTAAAAAGAAATTTTGTATGGTGAAATTTTGATATGTTAAATATTTATGTACAAGGTATTAGGGTTACAACATAAAATTTAAAATTTTACGCAATAAAATTTAAACTTAATTTTTGTTTTAACACACTATTTGGATTAAAAAATATCCCAATAAATTTAATTAATGTAAGTCTTGAAACTAACTAGTGAACCAATTTTTATCCAATTTCTAGTGGAAGTTCTAACAAAATGTTTTGAAAATCGACCACACAGTTAAAATGGTAAGACAAGATTTTGAAATAAAATTAAAGATCATCATTAAAGATCAAATAAAATTGAAGATTTTGAAATAAAATTAAATCTTTAAATTAAAGTTTAATTAAAAAGAGATTGTTAAATAAAAAATTAATTCATTTATTTTAATTTGTAAAAATCAATTAATTAATTAATTAACCGATCAATTTTAATAATAAGAGCTAACGAAATTAAAAACTGAATTAAAAAATTAATCATCTCAAAATTTTGAAAATTGAATTGATTTTTTAATCACAAATCCAAGATAAATCTTCAACTTACTAGGAAGACCATTGGCTTAGTCATTCCATTGTCACTTTTTTAGAAACCTTATGATTTTTAAACATTCATTTAAACAAATGATTAGGCCAGGGCACAATACAAGTTAGATTGGGCTCAGATTCACTTTATCAAAACACAAACTTCAGTCCAAACTCAGACCCATGAATCAGATTTGGGCTTCGCTCTGAGCTCATAGCCCTACCAATCATCATCTCTCAATAATGCATACAGATATTCAGAGCTCTGCACATTATATGTAAGCTGCATACTCCGCAGTGAGAATTAGTTCAAACTATCCTTCTAAAGGGCCATAATAACTTCTTTTTATTGAAGACAAACACATCAAGCAGATTTAGGTCTTATATTAGACTGTTTCATCTTTTACATGTCTAATGCTATATATGTGATCAAAATGGATCAAGATCTTGTGGCATAACAAGTAACGAAGATGATACAGAATGCAAAGAAGAGTAAAAACAAATTCAGTCCCACCTTCAATTCCATCGGTATCTAAAGATGCTCGAATTGAAGCGCAGAAGAACAAAGTCCAAAACCATTCAGCTTACTCCGAAAATCTGAAACTCTTACGATCTATTTCGGCATTTGCCCTGTATATTTAACTCTTACGAACTGCCCTGGTTAAACTGCCCTTGATTAACAGAGAGGTCTCCACCGCCACCCTGAGTTGAATTCTGGCCATTCATTGATGATGGATGCTGCTGAACATGATGTGCCTGACCTTGGCCCCAGTTCTGCCTTTGCATTGATTCTCTCCTTTCCACTTGCATTGCTTCCCGGCGCCTGTCATATCTTGGCCAGGGTCTGTTCCTAGTTTGTTGCCTTTCATTATACCAGTATTGAGGTCTATGGATGACCTTGCCATCAATGAACAAGTCCCCTGATAATGAATTCAAAACCAACAAATGGAAAGAGAAACTTCCATTAGGCATGGTGTGAAAGAAAACAGATGAAACAGAATCCATATGTAAGCTTATTGGAAGAAGATTCTTATTGCAGGAAGATTACTAACCTCCATAGTCTTTGTTAGGAACATCAAGATATGAATCCGGCAATACCCAGAGAACACCAGGCAAACCTATTCAAAAGGAGAAAGAACAAGGAAATGAAAGAATCCTAGTTAGCTGCAACGTAACCCTAGAAATGTAGAGTTGAATAAGACCATACTTACAAGTTACAATTATAAGCCTCGTCCTCACTACCAAAACACTACCAAGTCGAAGATCCAAAATTTAACATGATCATCCAGAACAACTCAAAACTTATACTGGAACTCACATCAACATGTCCTTATCGTATTCAACCAACAACCAAATCATGTAACAATTAATCTTAGACACAAAATATGAAATTCCAGAGTAAAACTTAAAATCCCTAAACCCCTCCAACGAAAGAGAAGAAACCCTTAAACCCCACGAGAGGGAAAAAACGAAAAACAGAAACACCTTAAAACCCTAAAAGTAGGGAATCAAAGGAAGCACCTTTAACTTTGTAGGAAAGCTCCTCCGAAATCAAAGCACCAAACCCAGTATAAGCCGTCGTGCAAACCGAGTAAATCTTCTTCTTCGCCTCCTCCTCACTAAAACCCAGACCACAAATCACCCAAAACAAACGAAACGTTAAAATCACACTAAGAAACCAAAACCCAACTCAATAAAGTTTCGATCTTTCATCACCTTCCAACAACGGTTGCAAGGGTTTTGACATAGCTATCGATCATTTCCTCTTCAGAGGGTTTTGGGTCCTGGGGAAACTCCAAAACAATGAGCCAGTGCTCGTAGTCGCAGCCATCGAGAAGAATCGTCTCCTTCGGTGGTCGGTTGCTCCAGTTCGGCGACGCGTCGTTGAGGGGCGAGTAGTTCGAACCGGAAGCCTTGAAACGGGTCTGAGTGTTGATATAATAGCGACTCAAGAGTTGAGGAACTGTGGATTTTTCGACAAGAGCCAGAGTCGATCGATAACGTGTAGAGCGAGAGGATAGAGAGAGGGCTCGCTTTAGGGTCGATGCTAAGTTGCGCCTGGTGGCAATATGTGCCATTGTACACTCACCCTCACTTCTTCCGGCTCGCTGTTTCTGTCAATATATGAGCTTTTGCTAGTGTTTATGGCCATTGAAACGACACCGTGTGATAGTAGCTGTGTTTTACATTTAAATTCT
>JANKOE010000206.1:86959125-86975045 GCA_026284465.1 Erythroxylum citrifolium | reverse complement strand
TTGGTATATAATTAATTATTTTATTTATTAAAAATAGCTAATTAATTTTATGTAAATTATATTTAGGCATAGGCGTGATTATTTCAGTTATTATCACTATATAATAATTAATGATAATTAACAATGCAGGATGATAAAAAGCGTTTATATATTTTTACTACTTAATCAATTAAATTTAATAATTATAATTATTTCTTTAATTAATTAACCAAGCAAATTTTAATTTCGTTTGTGATTGTCTCAAATTGAATTTATTACATATTAATCAGTAAAATTTTGATTTCTGCAAAAGTTGAATTATAATTCATTGTGATTGCCTATTAAATTCAAAATTCACCGTTGTCATTGGTTAGTCGTGTGATTTAAAACTAATTATTATTACCTTATATTATTTTTACCCAGAAATACAATTTTGGATAATTATAAAACGTTACTTTATTTAATTGGATTCTATAAACTTCAATTTTGAATTCATTGAAATTTAACAACATTTCGTGGTAAATTTGAAATCTTATTTATATCATTATTTATCTTATTTGAAATTAAGATACACAAAAAATATTCAGTACTTAAAAAAAAAATTCCGACATTAATATTTCAGTAAATAGCAGATTACTCACGCAGTCTCGATCAATCAATCACCGCCGTAAGCCATAATTAAGTTAGCAGTTTTGTAATTAAAACAAGTTACATCATAATTATTTATGTACAGAAATAATTTAACGTCTTTATATTTTACTGTTTATCATAACTTCTCTAACCTAACTCAAATCATATTTTCTTCGTCTTCGAACTAACAAATCAAACAACTTCTTTACGCGAACGTAACTTCTCTGACCTACCTTCTCATATCACTTTTCTTCGTCTTCAACCTAAGACAGATCAAATGTCCTATTTCAACAAAGAAGAAGAAAGTCAGATTTCTTTTTTCAGAAAGAAGAAACTATTACTATTCGTAAGTCATTCTTTTATTCGTTACTTTTTTGGTTTATTAAATTTTTATAATTTTTATTTATGATTGTGTTATTGTATTACATTTTTTAGATACTATTGTGCCAATCTTTCTTTGATTGTCATTTTTTCAAATGTAAAATGCTAGCTATTTGTATCTTCTGTTTATTACATTTTATCAATTTTATTTGGCATCATCTAATTTCCTGTTTACACCATTGAACCCGTGATGCTCATGTTCATACAGTTAAATAGAAGACATTAGATTTTTACGATTATATTGTGTTAATGTGTTACATTTATAGGATTATTTTATGTTAATATATAACATTTTAAGGATAATAACATGTTAATGTTTCATCCATTATTATAATGTTTTTTAAAATAATTTTTTTCATCAACTGAAAATTTGAACCGTCAGCCGTAGTTTTGTACCTGGAGTTTTTAAGGAAAATGAATTAAGGATACCTTCATGCATGCAAATGTTTCATCAATTCATTCTAATTACGTTATAGTTTTTTTTAACTGATTATATAAATAACTGATTTATATATGATTCATTTATAAATAACTGATTAATTTTCATCACATTTATGTTTTTTATTGTTTTTATTAAATATTTAAAAAGTAACTTATATTATCACGATAATATCGATGCTTAATATTGTTGATTATTAATTACAATTATTACACTTGTTAATTTTAAAATGTTAATAATATATTATATTATGCATTCATGCCTATAACTGATAAGCCACAGGCGTGCATTTTTTTATTCATCCTCTTTATATACTCGTCGTGGTTGTGACTTATTGTTTACAGCAACCGTGAGTTCTTAACTTTTCTTTATTAATTTTATTTCTGTTAACTTTTGTTTTATTTAAAAAAAGTCCTAAGATATGATATTATTTAATTATTTAATGTATAAACGAATATTGTGCAATTCAAAAATTTTCAATCAAATTATCAGTTTTTAAATATTAAAGTGCTTAAATATTAAAATGTATATTCAGAAAGGAATTATGACAGAAATATTAAAAATATATAATCAAGAATACTTAAAAATGAATAATTAAAATTAGATTCTTAAACTTTAAATGTATGTTAAGAAACAAATCATGATACGAATATTAAAAATATATAAGTTAGAATATTAAAAATGAACAATAAAATTTTAATTGTTAAATTTTGGAATGAAAAAAATTAAAAATGCTAGAAATGTAAAGGTTGATGTATTCTTTATAAATGGATAAAATATAGAAAATAAATGCACATATTAAAAATGTAATTAAAAAGTAAAAAATAAATTATCATTCAATTATTAATTTTGTTATTAATTAAATAATTTTGTTATGATTAAAAAGGTAAATATTTGGAGTGAAAAAAAAAGGATTTTATAGATGATTCAAATGAATGACAATTCACAAAATCTCAAATACATCTTATTTATTCAAATACACCTGAGTCACGCGTGACTAAAAGTTTTTTAATCAATATTTAATAAATTGTTTTCCGTATTTTAATTTAAATTAAGTATTTATAATAACCGGTGACAATTATGAACTCACACCCGTCACTTAAAACTCCTAGACTTAATTAACTTAACAATAACTAATAACTAATAATGAATAATAATATTTAATTTAATTTTGATTAATTAATTAATAAATTATTTTAAAATTTGTCAATTTCATTATATTTTAATTTGCCAATTAATTATATATACGTAAAATTAAATTTAAAATAAGAAAAAATTATATGCGCTAATTATATTTTAATTAATTATAATTTAATAATATTTAATTGAAAATGAAAACAAAAAATATTGTGTATTTAATTAAGAAATCATGAATGATGGATTTTTCCTATCAAACATTAATTCCATATGTTATATCTGTGCAAAATACATGATAAATAATTACTTTTTATTTTTATAAATATCAATTCATATTCGCAATTAATCTTTTCAATATTTCTGAAATTGTTTTCTTTACTGCATTTTACCTCATTCTTTTTAGGTTTTTTCTTATTCCTTATTGCCTGGTTCATTTTTGCACTATTTAGGTATGTTTAATTATGTCACAAAAATGTATTATATAATATTCTGGTATACTTGTTCATGACATATTTCTTTTCATTGAAATGTTAATTAGTTTCTTGTTTATTTTTCCATATTTCATGACTTACATATACAATTGTACTTTATTTTTTTTGGTGTTTTAAGAGGCGCAGTCCTAAAAAAATGCAAACTATCTAAAATAAGTAACTACAATTGTACTTTATTAATATACTCACTTACATCCTTCTTTTGACTATAACTTTATCATCTAATTTTTATTTTTCATTTTTAATATTATAACATATATATTTTTAATATTTCTATCTTAATTCCTTTTTTAATATACATTTAAAATTTTACAACCTAATTTTAATTCTTAATTTTTAGTATTCTAAATTATATATTTTAAATATTTCTATCATAATTCCTTTCTTGATATACATTTAAAAATTTTATACATTAAATAATATAAGATGTTTGGGATTTTTTTATTATCTTAATTAATTAAATATTTATAATCTTTACACAACATATTAAATTAAGTTATTAGCTTTTTTAAACCTCAGTTAACTATAATATTTAATTAATAACATAACATTTTACATTTCTAAAATTTTCCCCTAAAACAAATAATTTTACTAATTCATTTTTTACATCCTAACTTATATATAATGATCATATTTCATCTCCTGCTTTTTTTCATTCAATAATTTTACTAACTAAATTTACAGTTATTTTTTATTAAATTTACATATTTCAAATAATTATGTCATGATTCTTCTATTATTATAAATTATAACTTTAAATATTAATAATCTTATTACAAATTTTAAAATTACACATTATTTATTTATTTTAAACTTATTATGTTTGAGTTTTTTATTTAGTTTATATAATTTATACATTTATAATAGACACATTATACTATACATTTGCTTATTTTTAAAATTTTTCATCCTAATTTTTTCCTTACTAATTTTACTTATTCATTTATTATATTCTAACTTATATATTTTTAATATAACATATTAAAACCTTTTTGATTAAATATCCATTATATATTTAAAATATTTATAATTTAATTACTTATTTATAATTTTTCATATTTATTTATACATTAAAATTATATGATAACATAACGAATTAAATTAATAGAGCATTATTACTGCACATTTGTGCAGTATTAATCTGCTAGTATATATTAAGCCAACTAATCAAGGCCGTTGAGTTGGTTTTGCAGAGGAATTAAAGTATGACAAGTAAACTCTTCCTCCGTAAATCTCAGCTGCCTGGTAGGTATCAGTATTGCCTATTGTACCTGAAGCAAGTTGATTCCCCTGGCGAGGAACTTTCTTTGGCTGTGAACTCTGACCCCTTCCTTGCCTCATTCTTCTTGTGCATTCTTCAATGGCCTCCCAGTCTTCTTCGCCAATACGATCCACTAAAAGTTTACCTGAGTTGCCAAGTCAACACTACTCTTTCAGATTGGGTGTTTTTTTTTCGCTAAATAGTCTCTCATTTTATAAAAACTTATGGTACCGGTCGGTATATGACCTATATTTTGAATACCGGCCGGTACAAAACAAAAACTCCCAGTACTGGCTAATACCAACCGCCAATATCGTTACCTTTGATATTGTTTCGTTTTTCGGTCAGAATGAACGGTACTATCCGATCAGTATTGACCGGTATGAAATGAAACATTGCTCTAGGTCCTTGAAAATTACACTTTGACTTGGTTTCCCTGACGAGGAACATTCTTTGGCTGTGAAATCTGACCCCTTCCTTGCCTCATGATTGAGAATGAGAACATCGTCCCTACTTTTGCATGATTGAGAACAAGAACATCGACTATATGATAACCGAAAGAGGATGAGAATAGTGGTGGTTATTACTACACTCTTTTCGCATAACTACTTAGACCATTAAATCTTTGTGGGATGCTTATGATCTTTCTCCTAACATGGGATGTTTCAAATCTTTTGTAGCATACACATATGATAAGACATGTTCAAAAGAACCAAACCTTTCTGTTCTTATTAGTCTCGGTGAAAAGGAGACATGAAAGGAAGTAGACAAGAACTGATACTACAAGAGACAAGGGTTCAGTATTTTTCCCAAGTTTTTGGTTAAAAAACGGTGAAATTTCAAGTTGGATTCTTACCCAATTGTTGCCAACCCTATTCCATTTGATGTGTAAGTTACAGATATGGTTGAACTGATTCCAAATTACTCTCTTTTTTGGTTTTATTCCACATCATCAGCTCAGCCTTCAAAATCCAATTGGTATATCCAACTGGTATCATTCTTTTTGGTTCAAAGCAAATCTGAACCGACATGACGTAACCACTCTGACGTAATGCTTCTTTCGTCTTGTAATAATTAAAGATGACAACCAACAAGAAAACCCTAAAACTTGAGTTTGTATTGGAATTGAGTTCGGTTAAACAAAATATATGTAGGTTAAGATATGATATTCTAATTATGCATGATCTCACTTATAACTGGTCCAATTGCTTCCCACATCTCTTCAAAACTCTTCATAAATATCAAAGTCAATAAAAAAATCATTAATTTCCGTCAGTTAAATAGTAAACTCATTAGTTATGAGTTGAGGGAAAACTAGTCCGATATAGATAGATCCCGTCAAAAATAAATATAAAGATTAAATAAGTTATATACAAAAATATGATTCATAAAATTGCAAAAAAAAAAGATCATATATAATATATTGAAACTAATATTAATCTAACAATTTATCAGAAAATTTTATTTTTCAAAATCCAAATGATCTAAATTAAATAGAAACCTTCCGATTTAAAAAGAAAGAACAATTATGTTTTCTTGATCTTGTGCTAATCTAACAAATCATGAGAAATCTTACTTTCTTTTTCTTTTTTATCCGAAGAATCTAAACTAAAGACTTTAAGTTTGATTATTAATTATGTAACGAACAACTAGAAATATTACTTCTTTCGATCTAAGAAGAATGAAACAATTATTTATTATCTATTCTTAAACATTACTTATTCAATTAAAATTTTAAGTTAAAAAGTTATTACATTCATTCAAATTATTTTATTTTCCTTATATTTCATTTGAATATTATCACAACTAGCTTTTTTTAGAGGGAATTCATTATAGTTTTAAAATAAGAGATAATAAATTATAAAGTTTTTAAAAACTTTTTAAATTTTTAAAAATTTTCAATGCTATTCAAAATTTTAAAAATAGAATAATTCAGCTAAAATTTATTTTTATTAACATTTTACTTATGCTAATGAAGAAAGCAAAGATTTCATTTTCTTTTTAATATAAATTTTGAATGTTAAGTAATTCGAATGAATAATTACTAATGTGTTTGTCACATAAAATTCAAATTTTATATTATAAAATTTGAAAGCCATGTAATACTTTTAAGTATCAATTGTCATTTAATATATTACTCAGACACATTATTTTGAATTTAATTATGTAGTTTTAAATTTGTACATTTAACTAAAATTAGTAAAAGAAGAAATACCAAATTATAAAAATCCAAATAAATTTGGCACTTTTTAATTAGTAAAAGAATAAATACCAAAATATAAAAGTCCAAATAAATTTTCAACCACCCAACAAGAGAATTGGCCAATACCTATAGATGTAGCATATAAAAGCTGCTTAAGCCAAAACACACAAAGATAAACTTAATTAGATCTTAATTACATAAGACCACAAACTGAAAAGCACTTACATATATAAAACTTAATTATAGATATTAAGCTAACTAATCAAGGTCGTTGACCTGGTTTTGCAAATAAATTAGGGCATGACAAGTAAACTGTAAAGCCCATTCATTAACATAAACTGACTCCCAGCTCAACTCAACCCACAAACCTTTAAACATGTATAAAAAACTAGCTTCTAGAGATTAGAATAGCACATATGAAAATCACCTTCTTCTTCACTTCTCTCTCTACTTTTCTAGCTAGTGAGTGTGTCAGAATGCACTATTTTGTTCTGCATGTAACACTTTCCTCATAAGTTTCCCTCGTTGTGTTTGTTTTGCAAATAAAAAGTTGGAGGGAGTTGTGGAGGTACAACCCCCTAGTGCCTTACACTTAGGTAAAAATTTCAGCAGCTATATTGTGTCAATTTTTTTGTGATTTTGATCATCATACACTAGTTTATAGTTGATTTGCATGTTGTGTTTGTTTGGGACAATAATTGAAGTTGTATGAAGGGATAAAAATGGAGAAAATGAGGCTAAAAAATGATGAAAGAGGAGGAGAGAGAAAAAGAGGATAGGTTAAAGGCAATGACATCTTTTGAAAATTTAAGTTGCATGTAGGGGCAAAGTAGGAAATGCAAAAAGTGAAGGGTAAATCTGGAATGTATTTGCATAAAGGGCATTTTTGGTATTAATAAAAACAAGTGACGGTAAGATAAGACTTTTATTTAGTTAATGGTGTTTTAGTAATTATGGGGTTAGGTTAGTAAGGTTATGTTTGAATAGACATAAAGTTTTTAATATAATTGAATGGAATTGAATGGTTTATAATGGAATGGAATGTAAATGGATATAATATTAGAAAATTGTTGTTTGAGAGAGATAGAAGGGTTCATAATATAATATAGTGAAATGTTGTTTGAATGAAGGATTTATAATGTAGTATAGTATAAAGTTGTTTATCATTTTACATATCATCTTAAACCTCCCAAATCGGAGGTTTTTCATTTTTACTGTTTAGGATAGAATATGATGTAATATGAAGCTCTCCTCTTCCATCTCATTCCATTCCATTTCATTATAAACCCTCGTCCCAAACAATAGAATAATATTACATTCCATTCCATTCCATTAATAAATCCCCAACCAAACATAGCCTAAGGTTATTAATTTTTATAATTAGGAATAAATTTGAAGAGAGAATAATGTAGCATCATTAAGAGTAATTAGGTTAGAAATTTTTTGTAAATTAGTTTAATAGAAATTTGTAAATTTTAGGTCTGAAGGTCTGATTAAGGAGTAATTTGGACTATCACTTAGTTGAGTCCGAAATCAAGGAAATGATAACTTTGGACTTTGCTCTTAAAATAAAATACCGCTTTGTTATCAATAAATTATTTTTTGAATTAGTCACTAATTAAATTAATTATTAATGGTTTCACACATAAATTACATGGTGTTTCATGTTTATATTTTCTTATGTATATTGAAGTGTATTGATCGTTAATTTGGCAAAATTGTGTCTTTAAATAGAGACAGATTGATAACTGGTTGAGAATAATCGGTAAAAACTGAGAATCGGTGGCTTGCCTAGGATATGCTACATTCGATGGCATTAGATTGATAGGTTATTTAGAGATGAGCGACTGGTGGCTAGGTATCTGTTCATGGAGCAGATATCGGGATATCATGAGTCCCGAGGATGTCTTGTACTGATGACCAGGTACTAGAGTAGTATCGGGATACCAAAAGAGATTGAGAAATTGAGGTACCCTATGCCGATATTTATACATTTAATTACGTTTCCACTTATGAGAGCTTATGATAAGATGAGCCGACAGATCATTGGATGTACGCCTACTAGGTTAAGATAGGCCCAGGCAATTCAATTAAATGTTGGAATAGAGCATAAATGACAATTATAATTAATATTTGTGTAAATCATAATTTGGTAAAATTTTTGAGGTGTTTGTTGGCTGTTTGGATTAGACTGAGTATTGTATGTATATATGTATTATATGTATGATTTAATCGGTTGACCATGTCTTATAAAATATTTTTTAGAAACTTGATTTTAAGGGAATGGTTGATTACCCTTACTAAGTAGGCAGCTCACAACTTGTCATTATTTTTTCAGGAGATCCAATGATGGCTAATAACGCCAGTGTACATGATTGACAGAGTGGAGATTAGGTGAGGCCAACAAATTACTTTTGTATAGTTGTTGGAATGTCTATGTATATTTTTGAACGTAACAATTATAGTTATATTGTATGCAATATTTTTGTGTTTGACAAACAATCATCTCTTTTTGAAGTAATGAGGAATTTGATGGTTAATAGTTTGTTTTGGGCACTATTTGGTTAATTATGATTTAAGACTTTTGGAAGCGTCACATTAGGTGGTATCAAAGCGGGCTTACATTTTTAGGGACGTATTCAGAAAAAAAAAACTAATGATATGTTCTTATCTCTTTTAGGATAACTTCATGAGAGGATAATATTGGCCTTGAGTCACCTGGGGAATCGGGGAGTTTAATTCGTGCTCCAGACGTGTCGGATCAGGGGGATGCCCAAGCAAATAGGGTAGAAGGAGAGGTGTCAATCCTACCATAGATGATGCAGTTCTTTCAGATGATGCAACAGGCTATTACTATAGCTCCAGCCCAAGGTGATTCTAGGGTGGATCATAATTATGAGTGGATCCATAAAATGGGTGCCATAGAGTTTTGAGGTACTATAGATCCTGAGGAGGCTGAGGCATGGTGCAGTAGAGTTTCGAAGTAGTACAGATCCTGAGGAGGCTGAGGCATGGTGATACTAGACAAAGATAATTTTAGATCGTCTAGAGTGTACCTTAGAAAGAAGGTTACGATACATTATTTCCTTATTCCAGGCAATACACTAACTTGGTGGAAGTCAGTGAAGAGATCGTATGAGACCAGAGAGATGACTTGGTAGGAGTTCTAGAGAGAGCTTAGAGATAATTGCACTCCACGGATATATCGGGATTGAAAAAAGATGGAGTTCATGGGTTGGGTTTAGACAAGGGAGATGTCAGTAGCTAATTACGAGACTCGCTTTGCAGCCTTGTCTAAGTATGCAATGGAGGCTATGGAAAATCCTGAAGATAGATGTTACTGATTTGAGCAAGGTCTAAAGACAAATATTCGTTTGGGTTTGGGAGCTACTACCTCTAATTTAAAGAAGCTACTAGAGATTACACTCAGAGTGGATGATGTAATAGAATAAGGCATTAGGAGAAAAGAGCTAAAGAGGCAATCAGAGAGTCAGCTTAGAGAGGGGAGTCGGTCTGTGAAAAGGGGAGCTACTCATACCGGTGCAGGGAGATCTAGGAGAGCCAATGGCACATCAAGTAGAAGTAGTAGTTTCTACCGATCTGGTGGAGATCAAGGAGCTAACAAGGATTCAAGACAGCATAGCACTGCTAGTGCACCATCAGTTGGATTCGATAAGGGAGCTAGTCAGAGGTTTAGAGGAATTTTTTATAGAGGAGCCAGAGGATTTCAGAGTTATGCTACCAATGGGAGACTTCACAGAGGACGATGTTGGGGACATACTAGGATCAGTTAGAGTGGTGTCTTTGGAGCGAGCAGAGGTTCAGGTAGAACTAATAGTAGAGGTAATGGTAGAGGAGTTAAACGTGGATTAGCAGTAGGTACTGGTACTGGTAGGACATCTTCTGCTCATAGTCAAACTCAAGCGAGGATATACCACATAAAGAGGGAGGAGGCACCAGCAGCCAACGAAGTCATTTCTGGTACAATTTTATTATTTAATATGGAAGCTTATGTGTTAGTAGACCCAAGATCTACATACTCTTATATTTCTTTAGAGTTTGCCTATAGAGTTTCGGGAGAGATTAGTCCTTTAGGATATGACCTAAAAGCGTCGCTACCAATAGGAGTTATGTAGTAGTAAATAGTGTAAGAAGGAAAATGTCATTGAAGATTGGTGGAATAGAGCTACTGGCTGAATTTTGAGGGTGACTAGGATAGTTATCTACCTTTGATGGAGTTTGCATATAACTATAGTTATCACTTTAGCATCGGTATGACACCATTTGAGACATTATATGATAGGTGGTGTAGAGATCCGATATGTTGGGATATAGAGGGTGCTAGATTGTTAGAGAGACCGGAGTTGGTTCAAGAGATTATATAGAAAATAAGGATGGTAAGGCAATCATTGAAGGCAAGTTAGGATTGACAAAAGAAATATGCCGATCAACATTGTCGAGAGATTTTGATGGTGCGAGTTTTGTGGAGTCATCATCGTTCTCCAGGGGAGGCAACTTGAGAGGTAGAGGTCAAAGTTCAACGTCAATATCCTCATTGTTTAGATCCTTGGATACATAATTTAATTTCGAGGACAAAATTCTTTTAAGAGGGTGAGATCTGTAAAGCCCATTTATTAACATAAATTGACTCACAACCCAGCCCAACCCACAAACCTTTAAACATGTATAAAAAATCAGAATCTGGAAATTAGAATAACGTATACAAAAATCACTTTCTTCTTCACTTTTCTCTCTACTTTTCCAATTGGTGAGAGTGTCAAAATGCATCACTTTTTTCTACATGTAACACTTTACTCATAGGTTTCCTCATTGTGTTTGTTTTGTGAAAAAATTGGAGGGAGTTGTGGAGGTTGACAACCCCCTAGTGACTTACACTTAGGTAAAAATTCCAGCAGCTATATTGTGTCATTTTTTGTAATTCTGATCATCCTACACTAGTTTATAGTTGATTTGCATGTTGTGGTTATTTGGGACAATAATTGAAGTTGCATGAAGGGATAAAATTGGAGATAATGGGGCTGGACAATGATGATAGAAGAGAAGAGAGAAGAAGATGAGAGGGTGAAGGCAATGACATCTTTTGAAAATTTAAGTTGCATGTAGGGGTAAAATAGGAAATGGAAAAAGTGAAGGGTAAATTTAGAATTTACTTGCATTAAAGGCAATCTGGGTATTAATGAAAATGAGTGAGGGTAAGATAGGACTTTTTTTTAGTTAAGGGTATTTTAGTAATTAGGGGGTTAGGTTAGTAAGGTTATTAATTTTTATAATTAGGAATAAAATAAAGAGAATAATGTTACATCATTAAGAGTAATTAGGTCAGAAATTTTTCGTAAATTAGTCTAACATAATTTTGTAAATTTTAGGTCCAAATGCCCGATTAAGGAGCAATTTGGACTGTCAATTAGTTGAGTCCAAAATCGAGGTAAAGATAACCTTAGACTTTGCTCTTAAAATAAAGTATTGTTTTGTTATCAATAAATTATATTTGAATTAGTCACTAATTAAATTAATTATTAACGGTTTCATAAATGAATTAAAGGTGTTTCATGTTTATATTTTATTATGTATATTGAAGTGTATTGATTGTTAATTTGGCAAAATTTTGTTTTTAAATAAAGAGGGGTTGACAATATATTGAGAATAATTGGTGAAAATTAAGAACCGGTGGCTTGCCTAGGATAGGCTACATTCGATGGTCTTAAATTGATAGGTTGTTTAAAGATGAGTGAGGAGTGGCTAGGTATTTGTCCGTGGATTAAATACCGGGACATCCTGAGTCCTGAGAATGTCCTGTACAGATGACTACATACCAAAGTGGTACGGGGATATCCTATATCTCAGTGATATCCTGTGTTGACGGTTAAGTTCTAGAGTAGTAGGTAGGGATGGCAAAAAGGGCCTAGCACGACTCGATTTTAGCCTAGTTTAACCTAACCACGAGCTGAGGTCAGACAAGCCACGGGCCAATTGCTACTTAAAAAATGATGTCGTTTTTTATGTTTTTCTTTTAAAAATAAGGCTGGTTGGGTTGGCCCGTCCCGCTTGTGGCCAGTCAGGCCTCAAGCCACCCTAGCCCCGAATCGGGTCGGGCCGGTCTAAAAGTAGCCCAGGCCCAGCCCCGCTCATTGACATCTTTAGTATTATCGGGGTACCAAGAGAGATTAAAAATTGAGATATCCTATGTCAATATTTATACGTTTCTATTGATGCGTGCTTATCATCAGATGAGCCGGCAGACCATTGTATGTACGCCTACTAGGTTAAGCTGGGCCCAGGCAATTCAGTAAAATATTGGAATAAAGCATAAATGACAGTTATAATTAATATTTGTGTAATTCATAATTTGGTAAAATTTTTGAGATGTTTGTTAATTGTTTGGATTAGACTGAGTGTTGTGTGTGTGTATACATATTATATGTATGATTTAATTGGTTGACTATGTCTTATAAATATTTTTTTGAATTACTTGATTTTAAGGATATGATTGGTTACCGTTATTGAGTAGGCAGCTCTCCCCTTGCCGTTATTTTTTAGGAGATTCAGTGATTGCCGATAACTCCAGTGTACGTGATTGACAAAGTAGAGATTAGGTGGGGCCAGCAGATTACTTTTGTATAATTATTGGAATGTATATGTATATTTTCGAATGTGACAATTGGAGTAGTTATGTTGTATAGAAAATTTTTGTGTTTGACAAACAATCATTTCTTTTAAAACTAACGAGAAATTTGATGGGAATTGGCTTGTTTTGGGAACTATTTAGTTAATTGTGGTTTAAGAATTTTGGAAGCATCACATAAACTCTCCCACCATAAATCTCAGCTGCCTTTTTGCTATCGATAATGCCTTTTACACATGAAGCAACTTGGTTTCCCTAACAAGTCTGACCCTTTCCTTGCCTCATTATTCTTGTGCATTCTTCATAGGCTTCTAATTCTTCTTTTCCAATACTATCCACTCCTTTGGTGCCATCTCAAGAACACTATTAATTCGGGTTAGTTGCGTTGATGTTGTTTCAAGTCAAGAAGATCCTTTAATTAATAGGCACCAACAAGCAAAGGCAAAACTGAGTTTAGGATCAGGCCTGTCAATACTTTTACACCAAAGTGAGAATTGTTATATTCTTCATGGGATTCCCCAAAATCTATCAAGGCTCATCAATGCTAATTATGTTTGGAAAAAGATATAAAGATGAAGTAACTTATATATACAAATATAATTTATAATCCATTTTCTTAAAGTTTTATATTGAGATATGATATTTTAATTACATATAAGCTTATTTAGATCTAGTTCACTTTCTTCTCACGTCTTCTTAAAACTTTGTATTGGTATTAGAGTCAGGCGAAGTCCGATGAATAAAAATTTATAGATTTGAATCAAATAAATAGTTAATTCATTAGCTACATGTCAAATATATATAATTGTTATATTCTTTTACACCTAATAGAGAATTGATATATTCTTTCATTGATTCCCCTAGACACATATCTATCAAGTATAATAGATAATATTTGATTACGTTGATGAAAATTTACAAGTTGAGTCATCTCACATCAAAAAGATAATAAAGATTAAATGAGTTATATATAAAGATAAGACCCATAATCTTGGGTTAAGTATTTTAGTTCACGTGGATGATTAAAGTAGTCTTATTTTTTATCTGAACTTGCTCAAAATATTTGGTTCGATCCCAACCTAAAATCTAATTGAGTCGATGATTAAAATAACATCGTTTTATTTGAAACCGATTTAGACTAGTTTAAGTTGAGTCAGTTGCCTCCTAAGATCGAGCACAACTTGAATCTCAATCATTTCATTTTTGCTCATTAACTTTAAGTCAATATTTTTATGATCCCCACTTTTGAATGATTGAAACTAAGTGTTGAAATTCAATCGTAATCGAATCACAGGCGCAGTGAAAAACAAAACTTTTTATGAATTTCGAGCAGATTCCGATAATTGATATTAACTTGAATAATAACACAAATACGAGTCATAAGAAATCGTATCTTATTTGTGTTCCTGATGAAAACTTTTTCCAAATTATCAAACACAAGTTGTTCACTTGTCCAGCCTTTGATTGTATCCACAGAACAACTTTCCAACACTTTGAGAGGAAGAATGTAAGACTGTTAGCTCCTTTATCTTTTCTTCCTATTAATAGAAAAATCATTATGGTGTTTTTGTAATTTGATTAAAATTAAATTTCTTAATTATAATTAAAGTTATACTCTTATTATAATTGGAGTAATTTTAATAAAATTAAATACTTTATATTTGATCGATAAAGTTTCTCAAACTTTATAATTAAATTCAACACAATTAAATTGATTTTTCTTAGCAAGCTGTTCTTTAATGTGTGACTCGTTGGGTTCCTAATATATTGGCAATGATTATAAATTATAAATTATATCTTTAATTATCCAATTAAATAATTTATAATCATAGGTCAAGATTGACGTCTATCAACATGTCATAACTACCCAAATATCATGAATGTCAAAGTGGCTCGCCTTAACCTTTCCATACATAGTTATGATGTATAATCTAATCCTTTCGTCCTCTAATATTCCAATCGGACAAAGTATGGATATAATGTCTACTCTTTTAGTCCAATCATGTTCGTTCTTGCTAATTAGTAATTGATTTATGATAGGATTGAATTATCTTATATTTTCTCATGTATTTTTATGTGGTTTCAATCCTATTTTTAAGATAAAATGCATAACTGGTGTTCAATTTGTGTTTATTGTTAGGTTGGATATGTTGATATATATTTGAGACCAAAAAGGGCAAAATGTTAAAGCCAATTTGGGACACAAATGATATGAGCAAAAAGATCAATTGGCAGCAATTAAATCATGCAAGGGGCGTAAGCATATGTTGTGCGTGTTAGAAACTTTGAGAAATAAATGAGCATGTAGCACGCAGAGAAGAACACGTGGAGCAACAACGTTGAATTAAATCAAGGAATAGATCATGTGAGAGCTACAAAATATATCTGACGCTAGGCAAGGGAGGAAATGCAGGTGCATTTTAGACATCACGCAAAAGGGCCCAAGCATAAATTGGAGAGTGGCTTTTTGGTTGATAGAGAGGGATTATTTTTTAGAGAACTAAGAGAGTTAACGGTTGCGGCAACTTTTAGAAAAGGGAATTAAATGAGACAAAACAAATGGAGAACAATTAAAATCAAGACAGCGTGAGAGCATGAGAAGCAATGAAGGACAGCTGAAGTAGGCGCTGGTTAGAGGAGACAAGCAGCCACGTTAAGGGCCAAGAAAGCAAGCAACTGGTGGCTTGGGGAGTGGAGCATCTGCGCAAAAGTTGAAGATAACGTTGCTGGTGGAGGATAGTGCAATCAGCTGGAGA
>JANKOE010000206.1:86930309-86953821 GCA_026284465.1 Erythroxylum citrifolium | reverse complement strand
TAAAGGTTTAGAAGTCACTGGAATTCCAGAAGGGATTCCTTCCCTAGCAGAATATCTGGCAGAATACTGCTCTGCATGTGTAAGACTCATTGCAAAACTTTGGTCTATGATGTGATTTGTGTGTTGAAATATTCCCGGGGACATGCTCCATTTCTTTTGAACCTTTGATGACAGGAAAAGGACTTGTACACATGCTATTTGCTCCAAAACTGTGTTTTTTTTCTTTTTCGCACATTCACTTCACATTAAGTGCTTGTGAGCTTCCAAGATTAGTATACCATGATTTAATATATAATTGTAAAGGCTTTCCCGTCTTTGGTTGGCATTTTTTTTCTCTAGTAGAGGCTTATGGTAGTTTTCTGATATATGTCAACTTAACTAAATTTGTTATTTTTTACTTTTACTGGAATTTTGCACTGAAGGGTAAAGCTTGGCCTGCCAATAAGTGGAAGTTCTATGTTGCCTTTGGTATGTTCCGTGCTGCATCAATCTTTGCTGGAGTACACAATCGTTGGATTATGGTAATTTCTAGATGCAAATTTGATGTTTTATCCAGATTTTGATACGGACATTTTTTATCATTAAAGTTCAATGCATTAACACAATAATGATCACTACACTGTTTATAGGGTAATGCTTCAGGAGGAGAGCGTGCTCGAAATACAGGAACACTAGCAAATTGTCTTATAGACTCTGCGGTGGATTATATAGCAAGAATGTCTGTCCTTCCTGATCACCCTCCATCTGGTAGCTTCTACCATTAACCAAGTGCCTTCATTGCTTTGCGTCTTGCTTGTATCTGATTCGCCAAATGCTTTAAATCATTTCCATCTTCCAATTATCTTCGTCCATTTGGTATTAGATAGTATTTATGATGTTTTACTCTGCTTTAGTGATTGATGTAGAAAACCATATTGAAATATGTCCATAGAACTGACTTAATGAGGTGATTTACCTCACTGCAGTATCTAAAATAAAAAGGTGAGCTAGTATAGGTTTGGTTGGCTTGTCTTCTTTATGGGATTTTTTCCTATGTTACTCTCTTTTTACTATTCTTCACTTTATCCATCTCCTTTTCTAAAGATGGGGAAGGGGTGGAGTGTTTTATGAAGAAGTACACAAGTTTATGTCACGACACATTTCTATGTGAAACATTTCCTTTCAAAATGGATTGCATCTACATATTTGTTGAGGGAAGCAGACAGGAAGTATAGCAATTTGCCTAGTTTTTCCTTGTTGTAACTGTTATCAATAACATCTTGACTTTGATTTTGGATCTCCCTATATTATGTCACTTGTGGCCATAATTGAGAAGCGAATTATTGGACCATGAAGTGTGCTTAATTTATTCGTACACAACATCCACCTATTAATCAAGACAATGGAACCTTTTAATCAAATTTTTTGCTTAAGATACTTTTCTCTTTTGCTATTGACTTCCAGTTGCACGAGATTATATGAAACAATATGGTGAGAGCATTCATCAAGGCCCTTCAAATGAGAGTGGGAAGTTTGTTCCTAGTAAAAAGGTTCAGGACCTGAGGAATAGATTAATCAAGTTTATGAAAGATCATATATACCCCATGGAAAATGAGTTCTACAAGCTTGCTCAATCTTCTTCACGTTGGACAGTACACCCAGAGGAGGAAAGGTTAAAGGAGTTGGCAAAAAAAGAAGGGCTGTGGAACTTATGGATACCTGTAATAATGCTTTATCCCTTAAGTGCTATGTTACTCATAAAATAAGGGCTGTAATAGTTATAATCTTGAGATTTTGTGCTTCATGCAGTTTGATAGTGCTGAAAGAGCGAGAAAACTCATTTTTGATGGAAGAAATCATGTGGTCTCTAATACACATGGCCAGTTACTTGGTGCTGGCCTCTCAAATCTTGAATATGGATATGTTTGTGAGATCATGGGTCGTTCCGTTTGGGCACCGCAAAATTTTAATTGCGGTGCACCTGACACTGGAAATATGGAGGTACTAGCTTCACAAACTGTTGTTTCCTCCTATTTAATCAAGCAAGCTATGGATGAGAGCTTTTTACATTTGGATGTTGCGAAAGAAAGAAAAGAAAATTATGTTTTTCCTTTGTTGCATTACGTAGTATTATGTTTTTCCTTACAGGTATTATTGCGCTATGGAAACAAAGAACAACTACTTAAATGGCTTGTCCCACTTCTTGAAGGAAAGATCCGTTCTGGATTCGCGATGACAGAACCCCAGATTGCTTCGTCAGATGCAACGAATATCGAATGTTCTATCAAAAGGTATCGTACTGAACAGTTGGGCGCTCATATTTTTTTCCCCTTCATTTAGTGTATAGGAACTTATTTGATTAACCAAGTGACGTAGTTTCCATGGGAGATGGGGTTCTGTTTGCCATTACATTTTCTTTTCTGGTTCCATATCACTGGGTATTGAAGAAAAGATGTATGTTAAAGAAAGAAATCGTCATATCGGATGACCAGCAAGTTTGATGTCTTCATATTGTTTCTTTCTGTTTCCTGATGTTATTCTAGCAAAGGCTATAACTATATAAAGAAAAGAGAGAAGAATCCTTTTCTATCAAATTTCTGTTGAACCAGATAGGCTATGTAAGGCAAGGTCTAATGTTTGCTTATATTGTTTTTCATATTTCAACTGATACTTGTGTTAATGCGGCCAAAGTAAATATCAGTCATCAGCTTTTCTATTTTGATTCCTTGTTTAGACAAGGAGACTCCTATGTCATCAACGGGAAGAAATGGTGGACGAGTGGAGCTATGGATCCAAGATGTAGAGTTCTTATACTCATGGTTAGTTTCTTCCAAATGCTGGATTAAGAATGTTGGTTAAGGTTCATGAAGTTTTAAGAGGCTGGTTGAAAAATTATGCAGGGAAAGACCGACTTTACTGCTGCTAAGCATAAGCAGCAGTCCATGATTTTAGTTGATATTCAGACTCCGGGAGTGCATGTGAAGAGACCTCTTACAGTCTTTGGGTTTGATGATGCACCTCACGGCCATGCCGAAATCTCCTTTGAAAGTGTACATGTACCTGCAGAAAATATTCTGTTGGGAGAAGGACGTGGATTTGAAATTGCCCAGGTAAAGTCCACAGTTTAACATTTGGCACGATTACGAGTAGATTGTAATATTTACAGAAATCAAGGGCTTCATGTCGATCCTTACCTCTTCTAAGGTAAACAACTGGTTAATTTCCTGCAATTACAATCTGCGTTCTGGTTACTTCTACAGGGTAGACTAGGCCCTGGAAGATTGCACCACTGCATGAGATTGATTGGTGCTGCTGAGCGTGGTATGCAGCTTATGGTTCAGAGGGCTCTTAGTAGAAGAGCATTTGGCAAATTGATTGCTGAACATGGTTCATTTAGATCAGATGTTGCCAAGGTTCTTATTATTCAATTTTTTGTTCAAGTTCTGTCCTTTTCCAGCATGAAGAAATTATGATTCTGTCTAAATCAACTGCTTGAAGAATGTATGTTTCTGTCTAAATCAACTGGAATGTCATTACCACATACAATTGGTTAAAATTAGAAAGCATAGTTTGGGAAGATGTAGGAGGCTTTAATGTTAAGTTTAAATGTTCATATGCAGTGTCGAATTGAGATAGAGAAAGCTAGATTGTTGGTTCTCGACGCAGCGGATCAGCTTGATCGACTTGGAAACAAGAAGGCTCGCGGGATTATCTCAATGGCAAAGGTAGATCTTGTTTTTCAGCATGAGGTGTTTCACTTTAGTATTTGTGATCATGCTTGAATAATATTCTTTACGTGGAATAGGCTGCGGTTCCAAACATGGCCCTGATGGTTCTCGATACGGCTATGCAAGTACACGGAGCAGCTGGTTTATCATCTGACACCGTTCTACCGCATCTCTGGGCCACGGCAAGAACGTTAAGAATTGCAGATGGTCCTGATGAAGTTCACCTGGGTACAATTGCGAAGTTAGAATTGCAGAGAGCTAAACTTTGAATGGCTACCGGATAAAACACATTTCTTCCAACTAATAATACAGGCTAATCGGTACTCACATAAAGATGATGATAAAGGAGAATGAGGAAGGAATGAGAAAAGGAGACAGTTCGCCGGAAGGTATCGCGTTCTTGTTGCCGATATCCGAACACCGGTGACAACAAATAAAAGCCAAGTTTAGGTTTTTTTTTTTTTTTGGGATTGTGCATGGAAGATAAAAGATGACACAGTGACAAGGTTTCCTCAAGATCATAATAGCATTGCTTGTGATGTTTCTGCACTTAATTGACACGTTCAGTATAAATCTTGCTGAGGCTCGAAATTTAGGAAAAATAATGATAAAATACACGTATAAATATAAGACGTGAATTAATTATATATTATTTACATGAAATGATTTTTAAATTCGAATCAAATTAACAATTTCTTATAATTATCTTAAATTATTCACTTAAACAAATTTAATTGGTTCATATCATATTTAATATTTGAATTATATAATTACATTTATTCAGTCAAGAGATGAGAAAAGGTTTCTAATATTTCTTAAATTATGCTAGAGATTTAGTATACCCGTCAAATATGTTATGATTGTGCACTGCATTTGAGTTTATCAGAAATAACCTCTATTAGTTACTAGTAAAATCGCGTATTATTAGACTTTCTCAAACTCCGCATCTCAATAAGACTTTAATTGAGTGTTAATGACGATGATATACTTTGTATTAACTTAATTAGTTATTATATAATTAAATTATGTCATTACAATTAGATTGCGCACACACACAAACATATACAAATGTACATATATGTATTTACATAGTTCATGATATGGATTTATATTGGTCTATGTAGTATTATAAAAGAATATTTGTGAAATTTGACTTATAATTCAAGATATTCAAAATAAATTATTTTAAATGAAATGTCTCACATTATTCAATAGAATTTAAGGTTAACTAAAAATTTTAATGTAAAATATTCTGAATAACTATAATTTAACAAATAAATATTTTTCTTAATTCTCTTTTTTTAAAATTTCTACTCAAAATTTTTATTTGATTTTTTCTTATGCTGGTTTAAGTGTCTCGATCAATTTAAAAACATGTTAAATCGCATTTTGAAAGGAACAAGTTGTAATCAACGGTCAGATTAATTTTGGGAAAATTCAAGATAGAAAATGTAGTTCCTATAATCTTGGAAATGCTCCAAAAAGAGTGGAGACCATGTTTTACATTACACGCAGAGTCTGGGGGTATTTTTTCAGACCACGAATTTTTGCGAACAGAAACCAAAAGTTTGTTTGAGTTTGCTAATCTTAGTGTTTCCAAAACCTTATATAAGATGTTGTCAACCATTGTCGTCACTCAGATCAGAGCCCAGAAGAGCTTTTAGGGCTCTGCTTTCCAATAACATATTGTGTTTTTTGATATTTTGTACAGAACAATAAAAATCCTGTCAATATGTCGTTTGAAACCGGCTCCTCCTCCTCCGAGAAGAAGAAGAAGATCGCCATCATTGGCGTTTCTTGTGTGCTTCTGATAGCCGTCGTGGTCGGTGTGATTGTTGGTATAAGTGGTACCGACGATAAAGACGACAAACCGGCTCCTCCTAAAGGTGGCGGTGACAGTGGTCAGCTACAAACTTCAAATAAAGCCATTGAGAGCATTTGCCAACCTACGAACTATAAAGAAACCTGCGAGAATAGCTTGAAGAAAGCCGCAAGTAACGTCACCGACCCTCAAAAGCTTGTTCTGATTGGTTTTCAGGCCGCCATTGAAGCACTACAAGAAGCCACCAAGAACTCTTCAACCGTGAAGGAGCTTGCTTTAGACCCTATGGCAAAGCAAGCTCTTGACAACTGTGAAGAACTGTTGGATAACGCCATTGAAGATCTCAGAAACTCCTTTAATTCTCTCGGGGAATTCCACTTTGAAAAGATGGACGAGTTTGTGGAGAGTCTTAGGATCTGGTTAAGTGCCACCATCACTTACCAACAAACTTGTTTAGACGGGTTCGAGAACACCACCGGTGAAGCTGGTCACAGAATGAAGGAGATTTTGGTTGCTTCCGGTCAGCTGACGAGCAATGCGTTAGCTATGGTTACTGGACTCGCCGACATTTTCAAGAGTATGAACATCGCCGGAATGAACCGTAGGCTTTTGGAGAGTTCTGACGACAAATTCCCGACCTGGGTTACTCCGGAGAAGAGAAGACTCTTGCAAGCTACTCCGGCAACCATTAAACCTGACATGATCGTAGCTCAGGACGGAAGTGGCCAATTTAAAACCATTAACGAGGCTGTTCGTGCCATCCCCAAGAAATCAAACACCACCTTTGTGTTGTACATTAAGGCAGGAGTTTATAAGGAAGTAGTGGCCTTATCAAGGAGCTTGACTAATATTATGATGATCGGAGACGGCCCTACAAAGACAAAGATCACCGGAGATCTTAGCTATACTCAAGGAGTACAAACATTCAAAACCTCAACAGTCTGTAAGTATCTCTGTGAAAAGCCTGTTGATCTGGGAGTTCAGAACCTGATGATTGATTCATTTGTTTTTTGTCTCAGCTATCAGTGGGAACCACTTCATGGCCAAAGACATCGGATTTGAGAACACCGCCGGAGCTATAGGACATCAGGCGGTGGCGCTGAGGGTAGCTGCTGACATGTCCGTCTTCTACAACTGTCAAATCGATGGTTACCAAGACACACTCTACGCACACACCAACCGCCAATTCTACCGTGACTGCACCATCTCCGGAACCATCGACTTCATCTTCGGAAACTCCGCGACGGTCTTCCAGAACTGCAAGATGGTGGTGAGGAAGCCATTGGACAATCAAAGCTGCATCGTCACAGCACACGGAAGGAACGAGTCTCAGCAACCAACTGGCTTCGTTATCCAAAACTGCACTTTCATGGCCGACCCCGAATACTTCCCTGTCAGGTTCATCAACAAAGCCTATCTGGGACGTCCATGGAAGGAGTACTCGAAGACCATTATTATGGAATCTCAAATCGATGACCTGATTGATCCCGAAGGTTGGCTCCCATGGCTCGGTAACTTTGGGCTTGAGACCTCCTTCTACGCCGAGTACAACAACAGAGGACCTGGTGCGGCTTTGGGTAAGAGAGTAACGTGGAATAGTATTAAGAAGCTCACTCCACAAGAAGCCGAAGGTTACACCGCCGCCAATTTCTTCCTCGGAAATAACTGGATTCCGGCCACCGGTGTTCCTTACTCTCCAGGTTTCATGAGTACTGCGTAAACTCATGTTGTAAATGCATAGTAGGAGAACCCAAAGATGTAATATTACATATTGTCATCAATATATTACAAATTCATGCAATTTTTTGAATATAAACACACAATTATTTTGTTATTTTATAAAATATATAAATAATGATAGAGGTAATAACTAAATTACAAATTCATGCATTTTTTTATAATATAAATGTAAAAATATTCGGTTATTTTACAAGCATATGTAAATAATGATAAGGATAATAACTAATATGCCATTAATTGATACGAAAAATAGTTGATCAAATTATATGTTGCATGAAATTTTTTTAGTGAGATATATATATATATATAACAACATATTGATTAAATATATTAATTTAAAGAAATTAGTTTATGAATTACGAAGTGTATCCATAATTTAATAAATATATATTTAATCAATTAAAAATTTATTGTATTTCACCAATTTAATTAGTTGACTATAAATTTATCCAAAAATAGTATAGATTATATTAATAAAAATATATATTAAAATATAATTGATCTAATTAACATTAACAAAAAGTTAAAAATCATAATTTTTATTGTAATTCCAGAAATTAATATTTAAGCTTCTAAATGTTATAAAAATAAAAAATAAATCTTGATATATATATTTTAAAAATAGTTGTAATAAAATTATATTTAAAGAGAATATGATAGTAAATTATCTCTTTGTTTATAATTTTAATACATTTCTAATTTGTAATATGAAAGATTACAAGATAAATTTATTATCCCATCAATTTATAAAATTAATTTAATTTTATACATAAAAATATTAATATAAATTTATATATGTTAATTTTAAAAATGGTTTCATATATATAATAATTAATATGAAACTATAAACCAGGGTACGTTTGGTTCGGCCCAATTTTCTACAGGATTGCAAAGATAAAGCCCACGTTGAGGAGCGGGAAAACGACCAAAGTCACAAGCATTTGAAATCCCTCCCTCCAAACCAAACGAGGCCTTCTCTGATTTTCCCAAACTCTCTCTCCCGTTTTCCGGGTGACCGATGAACCTCCAAGCACCTTTCTTTTTCACATCTCTCAACTTCTAACCCCTCAAAATCCAAAACCCATATGGTGCATCAAAACCCCAGTTGAAACCCCAACTCCACGACAATATTTACACACTCTATTCGCTACTCTTCTAATGACCAACAACAAAGAAGAACCCGGAAAGTTCCACACCGTGCAAGCAGAGCGCGACCTAGAGGCCAATTGGGAGGTCGATCTCGCCAAGAAACTCGAGGAGTACCTCTTCAAGATCTGCTCTGGTGAAATTACTGGCGGAGAAGAGGATACCTGCCACTTCCCCGTGAATTTCGCTGAAGGTTAGGGCTTTATTGATTCGTCTTGTTTTTTTCAATTAATTTTGCTTTTTCTTGGTTTTTGGATAATGGGTTTTTTTATTAAACGAACAATTTCTGTTCATTTATTTGTATGGTGGGAAATGTAGCTGCTTTACTGGTTCAGGGTTCGGTTCAAGTGTACAGCAGAAAGGTTGAGTATCTATACAACTTGGTCTTGCATGCTTTGGACTTCCTTTCCAACAAGAGGTTTGATTCTTCTCCTTGTTTTTCAATTTGAGTGACGTATTTGTTTTGTTTAAAATTTTTGGGCCTTCAAGGATATTAATGGTAAAGAATGAGGTTCAGTGGCGAGTGTACTGAAAATGGATTTTTGAGGCAACTGAGAGTTGGGGCGTTTTGGAAGTGAGTTAATGGTGAACCTTGTGGGACAAGTGGTGGTGTGCACTGAATTTCCATTCAGCCAATTTAGTTTCATACGTTTTTCCAAGTTAGATGTCTGACATTCAACATATTGGATGTGAAAAGTGGAGCCTATAATTTTGGTTGAAAACTTGGAATTATATAGACAACAGTTGCTGATTTTTTAATGGAGAAAAGCAAAGACTTATGCAAGAGATGTCATTTCTAAGACTTTGATCATTTCTTGGCTCAGGAGTTTGTAAGTATCAACTTAAGTGCAAAAGAAACTTACTTCATGGACTTAGTTAGGAAGTAAATTGCAAAGTGAGTGACTTCTTAAGCATAAATTCCAATAATCATGCCGTCAAGTGTTGGAACTTTTGGGAACTTGGAAATCTATTTTCAAAGCAATTTGTGCCAAAACTGATTTTCAAACTTGGGCTGGAAAAGAAGAAAAATAGCTGTTTAGTTCTTTTCAATTGTTTAGTTAGATGTGAAAGTGAGGTCTTTGTTGACATTGTCAAAGATATGGACTCAAGCAGAAAAAGGAAATGGCTTTACCCTGGAAAACTTTTAGCTAAGAATTTAACTCTGGACCCTAAGAGTGACTAATCAACATGATGTCATTTTCCAATTATCAATTTTTAGTTCAAAGTCCTTGAGAAAAAACCAAAGAATGTTAACTTGTACTTTGTTATAATTTCAAGTTTACTTTTAGGATTTGGTAGCTTCTTCATTTACATATCGTTCGATATTTGTAATGTCTTTATCATCTGAAGACCTGATATATACTTATCCGAACTGAGCATGTAGTTATGCCATGAAATGACATTTAACTTCTATGAATTCTTTGGCAGGCAGCAAGAGCAATTGGAGGGCACACCAATCCTACCTGAAGAAAGTAATTCTCATGCTTTTTCTGTTGATGAGAATGATCAGTTCTGGGGATTAAATGATGTCCCAGGTAAGCTGGAGCATTGTAAACTATCTTGGTTAAATTGCAATGACAATGTTGGTCTAAATGTCATATTATTCCAGTGGAACCAAGAAACCGCCTGGATACTTCCACCAGCAAAGATGCTTCCCTCCATTACTTTGTCAAACCACCAGCGAATCTTGTTGTTCTTGAAGGTGATTGTTTAGACAACACAGGTGACAATGGTGAACTAGAGTCATATCTGGTATTACGTTTGCATTAACCTTCTCATTACATCATCCTCTAAAATGACATAATTCTTCTGTTATCTACGTAATGCTAACAATTTTTTCTGTGTGATTGCAGTTAGCCACTAATGATCTCTACCGTGATTTTATACTGTTAGACCCTCGTGATGCACTGTCTGTAAATGATTTTTTGGAGGATGTGACTGGAAAAGGACAAAATAGTACTTACAGATGCAATTCAAGTCGTAAGAGTTTCCAATCTCCCACGAGACGGTCTGGAGGAACTGCTCACAAGTCATCACATGGAAAGAAACAGGATGCTAATGTCAATCAATCACCAGCAGCTGGTTGCAGTTTTGGAGGCAATGAATGTAAATTGGGACCTGACTCTCCAATCTCTGGAAATGTTGAAAACAGTGATAATGCATCTAATGTGAATTGTGGGCATGAAGAACCAGGTAACATGGAAGATTTAGATGATGACAATGAGGATGATCCTTGGAAACCACTAAATCCCCATGAACTTGGGAGCTTGAGAGTGAAACCCTTTAAGAAAGGTTGTTTTCAGGCTTGTCAATTTGTTCTCTTTTTCATCCATCTAATAGCCTTTCACAACCTATTTTTTACTTGTATGTTTTTTTTCAATGAGCAGTGAAAGCTTTCAGAAGGAATCTTGCAAACTCTGCCTCTATCAAGCATATTTCCATCACTAAGCTATTTCCACTTGCAAAGTTGCATGGTCCAATTAGTCCGGAGCTCACAGAAATGTGGGAAGCACACTGTAAGATATTAAAGAATAGTGAGAAGTCTCAATCTCCTCCATTATATGAAAAGGTACCTTTTTTCCTGAAATCTTAATTTACCTGCACATCTGTTGCTGCGTTACATAGATTCCTGGTCTATCTATTTCAGCTAAGGGAATCTCTTGCCAGTGGAGGGCATAATGTCTGTGACAGATTTGGTCATTCTGGTGATAAAAATGAGGATAATGCATTTGACGATGGAGTCCCTGATTTTGGGGATGCCGAAGATAATATGCAAGAAAATGTGTTCATGGATGAAGATTTACCCTTTAATCACGAACAGGTCTGCAAGCTTATGATTTTATGTTTGATTACTAGGAAAGATATATGAAATCTCTTATTCTTTGATCTTTTGTAGCATGATGATTTTCCTGCTCACTTGGACAACAATGAAGAATTGGGATATGCAAATCCAAGTTCTCAAGCAAGCCTAGAGGATCTTTGTCAGTCTCACCTAGTAAGCATTAGTTTTTTCAACTTATCAATCCACTCTTACTATTTATTTCTTTTGATGTGGGACATGGTGAGAAACCTTTTTCTACTCTGCTTCATGCTTACATCTACATGGGCTTGTACTGTAGGATCACATTTTTCAATTATCCAAATTTGAAGTTATTTCTGCAAGTTGGTTATGTGCTTGGTATTGTACTATTAAAAGTAGTAGTGTGTAAGTTGTGGAAATTCTCATTTCCTTACCATATCTGTTCCGTTTGTGAATTCCTTAAAAAATATATAAGAAGCAACTATGAGTAAGAGCTGTAGTCTCTGTGTTGTTTTTGTGAGTGGCCTTTCTTGATTGCTTTCTTTATTGCATGTTCACACAATTATACATTTCATATAATTTTTAAATCTAAGCCAATCCTATAGATCAACCTGTCTGTTTGATTTTTGGACATAGTTGTGCATTTACTTGACAAGATCTTTTACTAGCATAGTTTGGAAGCATGTGGAATAGTTACCCATTTTGTGTCATACAGGATGCTCTACTAGCTAACATAGCTGAAACTGAAAAGCAGTCAGAATTAGCTGCTCGCGTATCATCGTGGAAGCAGAAAATTGAGCACAACTTGGAAGAGCAAGTAACTTCCATATCTTCTTTTCCATACTATAAATCTCTTTTTAATCTTGATGGATGATTGCCTCAGTTGTTTTTTGCTCTATTAGCTTTTTCAACATTTTTATAATAATTGATAGTAAGTGAAGGAAAACTTATTTTCTGATAGGATTCACACCCTCCATTTGATATTCATGCCTATGGTGAAAGAATTCTTGAGAAGATATCTATTGAAACACACATGGAAAGTGCTATATCTTTTGCCGATGTAGTAACCGGACAAGAAAAGCTTGAAGTTGCTCGAACCTTCTCTGCTCTACTTCAGCTGGTAATTTTTGTGACATTTGTGCCTGGCAAGTGATTGATAATTCAAAAATAGGATCAGCTTCTCACTTTAAAATAATGAAACAAAAATGCAATTATCCTTCATGTTCACAAGAGTTTAGGCGCTGGAGTTTCGTTGTGCAATATCTTAGTTGCGTGTTCAACATTACCACCTCAGAACACATTAAAAAATACCTTGTTTTTGTAACTGTATAGTATGGGATGAATTAAATATGTCTTGAAAATGCATAAAAAGATGTCCCTTGGTTTCATTTTCAGGTGAACAATGGAGATGTTGATTTGGATCGGAGTGGACATGATGGTGAGTCCATTTGTTATACAGCTACCAATCCTTTCCATATCCGACTTACCCATGACAAGAGATTGACGAAAGCTCAACTTCCATTGGCGAAGAGAGGTAACTCACCAAAGAAAGCATGTACGAAGGGTGGTAGGAACAAACTTAGAAGAGAAAGATCTCCAACTTTTGATGCATCTTTACGAGGTGGATCAGCAACTATGTCTGTACAACCAAACTCCAAAGTTTCCCAGAAGTTGGGGAAGATTGGCAGTGTGAGGTGCACTCCTGACGGTAAGAGGAGACGAAGATCCCGAATTGTTCAACCATTGGGCTTGCATTCGCCAGGGCAAGAGACAAGGTGAGCAATGTATTTTTATTTGCTGGTACAATTCAACCTTTACATTGAATTAGCTTTCAACTCCTGACCTTAACTCCTTGTAGTCCTAGATTACTGACATTGTTCAATAAGCATTGTAATAATATTCTGTAATTTGACATATACTGATTTCCCACAAGCAATCAAGCTTTGTATCCAGGTTCCGACTGTAGAATGACCTTGCCTAGTCATGTAATTGTATCAATCTGCTTAATACCAGTATTTACAATCTTTAATTCTTATTATATATGTTAATCCATTCTCTTTTATTTCGTCCAAGTGATCCGAAACTGTTAGTTCGGGTCAATTGCATACAGGTCTCTTGCCTCTTTCATGACCTCCTAACTCTCTGAATAGGTTCAGAAATCATATCATCGGCAACATAATCTCTTTTACAGTTGTTCTTAATCCATTGTTGTCCTGTAAAAGCTTGTCAAGTAAGAGTCATGGCGTGTTACGTCAATTTGGAGTTGGAGAAGGGTGGGTCCATTGAACAGGAACACGGAAGTCATGGTTCTGTTGAAGTTTCTGTTTGTTGACGCGTAAAGGTTGGACTTTTGATTGGTTCACACTGTAAAGTCCTCAAGCTTGACGGAAACTCCATTATATGTTCCAATTACGTCAGCTAAAATTAAGCTTTTGTAAAATCCAGGAAAGTTGAACGAAACCCACTTGCAGGGGTAAGCCATTTTCTAAGCAAAAGCATCAACATTTTCTCTCCAATTTTCTATAGCAACTTCAAGTTCGAGTTTGCGTAAAAATTAATGATTTAAAAATTTTAATCAATTTAGTTGGTTTAATTGTAAAAATTTTAAATTATTTAATTTAGTTTAAATTTTTTCGATCATAGAATAAATCTTTATTATATATTTTTTAGTTTCAAACTAAAGTTATCATTACTTTTTTGGTCATTTGTGATGATAATCGAGCTTGTCGTATAGAACTTAAAGTAGCTGATTGGTGTGATTTGCAGGTTTTTGTGTTAATTCAAAATTTTAGTCAGTACACATCTAAAAGATAGCGACTGCAAATTTATCCGTTAAAAAAAAAAAAGAAAATATCGAACCAGTTTTAGATTCGACTGATTTGCTATTTTCAAACTCAAATTCAACATAAGGCTTGATCAATTTCCACATGTGGACTTTTGAGTGTTGTTAAAACTATAATTTAATGCTTATGTTTTTTTTAATGTTAAATATAAAGTTAAGTGGACACTAATCCCAAAATCATGTTGATAATGGATTACTAACTTTGATCCTATCCAATAATTACCACCATAATTGCGCAACCAAATCTCCGCTTGATCACATACAAAAAGCTTAGTTTGTGTACTAACTGCATATCTTCAAAGTGGTCACTTATTTATAAAGAGTACACTCGCTTTATTCTAAAGTTTTGCTTTTAATTGAAATATATAATAATAAAACTAAAAATCCATAAAATATTTAAAATTACTTCACTCAATAATTTAGCCTTACACTTTCACTTATAAATCTCTTAATAACAATTATTTTGAATATGTAATTTGGTTTTAATTTTTTAATTTATAATAAATTATTCAAAATACATATTTTAAAAATTATATTTATTAATTTACATAATATGTATCCAATTAAGTGGTAACAATATATATACACACATAAATAAAGTTTTTCATGAAACATTAGATGTGAATTTATCGGAAACAACCTCTTTACTAAGTAATAGTAAGGTTGTGTATTATCATACTTCCTCGTAACATACTTCATATGAATTGTTGATGATTATTATATAAAGAAAATATTTTCAGTTTTGGCAATTTTAATTTAGCATAAAACAGCAAAGACACCTCATATTCATGTATAATGTACTTAATAAAAAAAGTCTTTTTTGTAATAAAAGAATACAATAAATATTTTCATACTAATTTTTGTAGGTAAAATAATATCATGTACAGTAGTCAAACTCGGTATCCCAAACCCGAAGACCAAAATCCCAAAATGTGGGACCCAGATCCCTGTTCTGTTCTGCCACTCGCCGTCTTTTGCCCATGTTCTTTGGAGATCTCTTTGCCATGCGGCACGTACCCACTTCACCCAGTCAACTCCGAGTCTCACCTCGCTCTATGTCCACAGCTGCTCCCCCGCAACCACTGGAGCTAGCCGCCGAAGGAGATAATGCCTCCCTTATTTCCCTACTTAATATCCTCGTGAAGGATAACATCCGGTAAACGGGCGATCGGAAAGCTTGACTCGCTGGCGATTCTGTCCCTGACTCGTCCTCAAGATTCGGTTGTCTCCTGGGTACTTCTATAGCAAAACCCGCCGGTTTCCGACGCCCACCGGAAGACGACGTCGAAGGACCAACATGGTCTTCCTCCTCTTGACACGTCCGGCACAAGTCATTATCGCTCGATTCAACCTCAGTGATCTCCGAAGAAGAAGAAGAAGAAGAAACAACTTGGATGGGACACTGGATTACGGGTTCAACAAGCGATCGACAAAGCGGACAAGTGGAGTGAGAGTGAAACCACATATCAATACATTCAACGTGAAAACTGTGGCCACACTTGGGCAGAGTCCGACCCAATTCCTTCTCTTCAAACTCTGACAAGCAAACGGCACACTCCGCCAAGCCCTCGCGGGTCTCCGACGAGTAAACAAACAAAGGCAACGACCTGAGTACGGCATCGTCGAGTCCGCGTTTGGCTACAGCGACGCTTCTCGAGTTGGGGTTGGCGGGGTCCGCGTAGAAGACGAGATGGGCACGGCGCTCGCGGGTTTGATGGAGCTGGCGGCGGCGTGCTCGAAGAAGGTACCAACGCGCGTAGAGATGGAGGCAGACCATCAAAACAACGACGAAGAAGAGGACTAAGATCGCGCTCATCATGATCTTCCCGCTCAGAGCATATCCATTGCTCGTGGGCCGGTCTTTCGGTTCGTGGTCCATGGGAAGACAATCTTAAAGAACAAAACAACGTTGGTCTCTGAACTTAGCTTCCGGTTGGTGTCTGGTTCCAAGTAGAGTTATCGACTCTGAGGAGGTAAGAGTTTTAAGTGATTGATATGTGAGTTTGTTGCATAAAAGGAGGAGGCAAGGAAGTGATGTTGGAGGAAGGTTCAAGAGGGTTTCTGTGAAGTTGTTGGATTGTATGATTAGGTCTCTGTGTCTCACACACTCTCGAGGCCCGAGGATTTTGCTTTTTGAGTTTTTATATATATAAGGTAAAAGACGAGTCTCCGATGGTGGTCTCAGGAAGACGCCAGTTTTGACGCGGGAAGCTCTTATATATGAGATCGTAAGATGTCTCCTTCCTCACAATTTCCTCCGCGTTCTCTTACACTATTTAATGATGTGTGGGGAAAGTAGGATGAGGTTTGAAAGTCAGTTCTTAGAAACATGGTTTCAGACATCATGGACACTAGTTTTGACTTGGTGGGTAGCGTATAGTTGTGTATAACGGGAAGTTTATTAAAATTTTTAAATTCAATAAATTATAAAAAGATTTAGTAAGACTTTTATTAGAAAAAGATAAGCGTTTATTTTTAAATTTTTTTAATTTAGTATATAATTTTTAAAAAAATTAATTTAGTAATTAATCTCTTTAAATTTATAAAATTGAATTCAAATTTGTGACATTTTGATCGCAATCAAAATTTGAATGTTCAAATTTAATCAAACATATGTTTAAATTTAGATCATCATCATCGTCATCACACCCAGTCTGAAATTTTGCATTGAAACAGGGTCTGAGAAGGTCTAATAGTACGCAACCTTACCCCTACATGGTAGATGAATTATTTTCGGTAAACCCACATGCAAATGAGACAATATAAGAATAATGTAAGTTACAGAATTGTAAATTGGAGGTCAAAACAATACTCTCGTACTCACAAAATCACAATCCGAATACACATCTTAAACCCAAAATCGGCAACAACTTCCCACCACTGACAGATAAATCGATTACACATCATCAGAGTTATATTGCAGATCAAGATAACTAATCAAGAAAACAGAAAATCTCACCAAAAAATTTCAAAAGATTAAAAAAGGAAAAATAATAAATCTGAAAAATCAATTGCTTGTCAAAAAATGATATCGAAATCAAGAAAATAAAAGGAACAGATAAAAAATATGTATTAATTATAAAAAAAAATTCAAGTTCAATCGAAATAAATTAAGAGTCAATAGGAAAAATAGAGTTTGAAAGTACTCAAATTTAGACTTGAGCTTAGAAAAAAAAATCAAACTCAAATTTGAACGTCACATGTGGAATTTATATTCAAGTCAATATGAATTGCTAATTTGGACATATCCAGAAGTTATGTCTTGACTCTTGAGTTTGAAACCAACATATTGATGTTCTATCCCTGGAGATAATAAAACACAGAAACTCTTGGTGGATGCGATCTCGTTTAGGTTGCAGGCCCATTGACTGTTTGTTGGTATTTTAGCTATAATTAATATTTTAAAAATATGATAAAAAATTTAACTAATATGATAAAAATTTAAGGTTTCGAAAAAATTAAAGAATTAAAAATATTGTCCTCGAAGAATTTGAAATTTAATTAAAAAGTTGTTAAATAAAGTTAATTGATTTATCTTAGTTTATAAATATTTATTAATTTATAAAAATTGATCGATTAATTAATAAATTGATAAGTTTCGAACAACAAGAGTTATTAGAATAAATTGAATCGAAAAATTTATGATTGAACCAAAAAGTTCATCGGTTTAAAATTATTACAATTAAATCGGTCGAATCATATAAATTATTTAACCGTTTGATATAGGTAAACTTTTGAAAAAATTATTTAATAACTCATATTCAATAGAATTCAATTCAATTGATTAATAGTAAATTGTGTTTAAGTAATCCTTTGAAATAAATAATAACTTACTTTTAAAGTAACTTATCAATGATTGAATAATTAATAATTAATAATTAAGTCATATTTGTAACACGTATGATAGATTTTATTACGTGTCCCGGATCGTTCATGAAAAGGTTAAAAATGAAAGAAATGCGGAATACCTAATTTCGGTTCCATCCGATGTTCCAAAGCAGTTTTCAAGGCCAAAACGAGCTTCAATCTGATAATGTATCATCCTGATAATATACTCTCGAACGCCTACTTCTCCAGTATACCTCATAGAGAATAGTTACTTAATCAAAGTGCTTTGTTCTGCATGAGAAGACACCTTGTATCTCTGGGAAATGTTATCCATAAACTCCTTCGCTATGGTCATATCTAGTAATCCACTCAAAAAATGATATAGGATCGATCTTTTGATGGTCAAATAGCACACACATCCTATTTGATCGCTCACAGATCGCCATAGCTACTTTTTCAGCTTCTGAGCTGATATCTGTGAGTGGAGAAGGTTTGATACGGAAACCCAAGAAACAAGGCTCTTGAAACCCCCTAACCTATTGAATCAAAACCCTAATCTTTCAATTCTAAGAACGTGCTAGATCAAACCCCAAATCATAAGTTTGAGATTCAATCCCAAAGAAATCAGAAATCAATTAACGTTGCAAGTACTTACTTATTGATGCAAATCAATTTCTTAAAGTAACCATGAAGACATTCACGTCTCATTTGAAGAATTCAATTATGAAATTTTATTAATCATCCAGTATAGGTTACAAGGATATAATAAGGTATAAATACCCTTGCCCAAGTCCTAACCCTAAGAGAAATGGGTTTGCAAAGGCTAATCCTAACGAATCTAGGAGTATCTAGCCCATTGAACATAATCTGATCCAAGTCCAATTAGGAATGAGCTAAACACATTAAAACAAATAAGTCTCAAAATAGCCCAAACAAATAAAGCACATGCTACTAACTAAAAGAACAGCCCATAAACATGTCATTGGGCCTAAAATAAGAGATAATAAATAATAACCCAAAAATGCGTCCCAAATAAGACCTGAGCTTGTTTTCCAAAATGGCTAAGTACTAGTCTCTTCCAACGCCTCCTCTAATAAAGTCACAAGCTTGGGCGTGCCTTGGTGTTCCTCCATGAATGTTTCGGCCTCCTCGTGTACTTGCCTTGTAATTTGGGCTTGAACAAAAGCTTTCATTGCTTGTTTAAGTCTTAAAGCTTGTTGCATTGTAATTGGACCACTTGGCATATGTAGCTTGTCAGGTTAATGTGTAAGGCGTGGAACTCCATTGCGAAGGCTGGTTGTATCATCCTCTCCCTTCTCAAAAGGATTCGTCCTCGAATCAGACCCTACATTATTAAAGGGAGAGAGATCAGCAACATTAAAAATAGCGGACACTTGATACTCACTTGGAAAATCAATCTTGTAGGCATTATCACTCATTCTCTCAAGCATTTGGAATGACCCGTCGCCTCTAGGATCCAACTTGGATTTCCTTTGCTTAGGAAACCTCTCCTTCCTGAAATGCACCCAAAACCAATTTCCAGGCTCAAACCACAACAACTTGCACCTTTGATTAGCCCTCTGCGCATTTGCTTCATTCCGCTTCTCTATTTGCTGTCTTGCTTTCTTATTAACGCTTTTCACCAATTCGGCCTTGTGTTGTCCATCCCTACTAGATAACTCATGTAATGGCAAAGGACACAAATCCAAAGGCGTCAAAGGGTTAAATCCATAAACTATCTCAAATGGTGAATAACCAGTAGTAGAATGAATGCTCCTATTATATGCAAATTCAACTAATGGCAAACATTGTTCTCAATTTTTAAGGTTTTTTCCTATAACAGCACGCAAAAGAGATCCTAAAGTTTTATTGACCACTTCAGTTTGGCCATCTGTTTGAGGATGACAAGTAGTAGAAAACAAAAACTTAGTTCCTAATTTTCGCCGAAGAACACGCCAAAAGTGACTCAAGAACTTTATATCACGGTCTGAAACAATGGTTTTAGGAACACCATGCAAACGCACAACATCCCTAAACAACAAATCAGCAATATAAGTGGCATCATTAGTTTTATGACATACAATAAAGTGTGTTATTTTACTAAACCTATCAACAACCACAAATATGTTATCCCTACCTTTTTTTGTCAAAGTCCATAGATATGTCAGTCCAAAGATGCTTAGGCACAGGCAAAGGAGTATAAAAACCATATGGATGGGTCTTTGATTTCTCTTGTCTATATGCAACACACCTAGAACAGATTTTTCAACATCTTTTCTCATTTTAGGCCAACAAAAATGTTCACAAAGTATGTCGTATGTCTTTTGCACACCAAAGTTACCCATCAATTCTCCACAATGTGATTCATGCACAAGTATTACACGCATAGAGCAAGTAGGGCCACAAAGCTTATTCTCCCTAAACAAGTGCACATCATACCTATAGAACTTTTGAAATGCAGCATGCTCACACGCACTATAAACATTCCCAAAATCAGAATCCGAAGCATACAAATCTCTAATAAACTCAAATCCAAGCATTTTAGAACTCAAAGTATTGATTAGAGTGTACCTTCTTGATAGTGCATCAACTGCTACATTTTCCTTACCTTGCTTGTACTTGATCACATATGGAAAAGTTTCAATAAACTCTAGCCATTTCGCATGTCTCTTGTTCAACTTACCTTGGTCCTTCAAATGCTTGAGTGATTTATGGTCAGAATGAACCACAAACTCCTTTGGTCATAGATAGTGTTGCCAAGTTTCCAATGCTCTCACCAAGGCATATTGTTCCTTGTCATAAGTGGAATAATTCAGTTGTGGCCTATGAAGCTTCTCATTGAAGTATGCAATGGGACGCCTTCCCTGCATCAAAACAGCACTAATACCTATCTCGGAGGCATTACATTCAATCTCAGAAGCTTTATTAAAGTTAGGCAAACTTAAAACAGGTGCAAAACACAGCTTATCTTTTAAAGCATTAAACGCAAGTTCTTGTGCCTCACTCCATTTAAAACCAACATCTTTTTTAATGATTTCAATTAATGGCATAGCAATGGTGCTAAAATCTTTCACAAATCGCCTATAAGAACTAGCCAAACCATGAAAACTACGCACATCACCAACAGACTTAGGAGTAGGCCAATCTTTGATAGCCTTAACCTTTTCCTCATCAACATGAACACTATGGACAGAAATAACAAAGCCAAGAAATATAATTTTATCCATACAAAAAGAACAATTTTTAAGTTTAGTATAAAGCTTTTCACACCTAAGTACCTCTAGTATAGATTTAAGATGTAAAACATGCTCATCCAGGCTTTTTGCTGTAAATCAAAATATCATCAAAATATACAACCACAAACTTGCCAATAAATTCATGCAAAACATGGTTCATCAATTTCATGAAAGTGCTAGGTGCATTTGTCAAACCAAAAGGCATGACCAACCATTCATATAAACCATATTTAGTTTTAAAGGTTGTTTTTCATTCATCTCCTACTTTGATCCTAATTTGATGATAGCCACTCATAAGGTCAATCTTTGTAAAGAAACAAGCACCATGTAATTCATCAAGCATAACATCTAATATAGGAATTGGGTGGCAATACTTTACTGTTATCTTATTCACTGCCCTGCAATCCACACATATGTGCCAAGTCCCATCTTTCTTTGGCACTAATAATACTGGAACTGTGCATGGGCTTAAACTTTCTCTCATGTGCCCCCTCTCTAAAAGTTCCTCCACTTGCTTTTAAAGCTCCTTTGTCTCCTCAGGATTACTTCTATAAGTTGGGCGGTTTGAAATTTGAGCTCCTGGCACAAAATCTATCTGGTGTTCAATACCTCTAAAAGGTGGAAGTCCCTTGGGCATCTCATCTGAAAAGACATCTGAGTATTCTTGCAAAACAGATTTAATAACACTAGGTGCGGAAGAGTCAAGGTTAGCCTCATTATAAAGAATTTCTCTATAGTTAAGCAAAATTAAAGGCTTAGGTGTGCATAACACTTGTCTCAAATCTCTTGATTTTGCAAAGAAGGTACTCTTTTTTCTTTCACTCTTCTTTTAACTCAACTCTCCTTTTTCTATTGCACTTCCCTTTATTTTTTCCTCATTAATGCAATCTCTCTCAATTGAGCCTTTATTTTATTTTTTTAAATGGCTTCTTTTTCTTTTCTTTTTTTCAAACTCTCAACCTCCCTTTGTTTTTGTTCTTCCATGGCTTTTGCAAGCCTCATTTGATCCTCATGAATCTCCTTTGGTTTTAGAGGCTCTAAAACGAAGACTTGATCTCCCATCTTGAATAAGTACTTATTCTTGTAGCCATCATAGATCACACGCCTATCATATTGCCAAAGCCTCCCCAACAATATATGACCCGCCTGCATTGGTACTACATCACACAAAACCTCATCAGAATACCTCCCAATGGAGAATGAAAACTTCACTTGCTTGTATACCCTTACTTCTTCACATTCATTGAGCCATTGTAGCTTGTATGGGCTAGGATGTTTAATAATAGGTAACCCTAACTTCTCCACCAAGATTGTACTAGCTACATTTGTACAGCTCCCTCCATCAATTATCATACTACACATCTTACCATTGATTAAGCAACATGTATGGAAGATGTTTTCCCTTTGCTCTTCTACTTCTACCTTCTCTTGCACATTGAGAGCATGCCTAACCACAAAGGCTTCGGCTTGGACAGGTTCCTCTACCTCCACATCACTGTAATCCTCAAGCTCAGGCATTTCTTCCCCATCACTCTCCTGGGACTCAATTCCCCTATCCTCTCTCAAAAACATAACCTTTCTATTTGGGCATTATGAAGCAATATGACCAGATCCCAAACACTTAAAACATTTAATATTAGAATGCTTACTAGAAGAAACTTGAGTGTTAGGTATACCTTTAGGGTCAAACCCTACATTCGGCCTTTTGGGTATCTCTTTGAAGTTCAGTCCCTTGTTTTTCGACTTCTCCTCTCTCTTGGGCCATTTTGAACTATATGATTGGCTAGAATTTGCCCCACTCCTTGCTGTCACTCTAGCTTTGATTTGCCTTTTCACCTTCATGGCAATGTTCACTATATCCTCAATCTCCACATAGTGTTGCAATTCTACTACTTTAGCTATCTCCTTGTTCAAACCACTCAAGAACCGTGCCATGGTTGCCTCCGGTCCTCCTCTATATTGGCTCGAATCATAGCTATCTCCATCACTTTGTGGTAATCCTCCACTGATTTAGACCCCTGAGTGAGTCTCTGAAGTTTCTGATGCATCTCCCTATAATAGTAAGAAAGCACAAACCGCTTCCTCATGCATGCCTTCATATCGCCCCAAATAGTAATTGGCATCTCTCTATTTCTCCTCCTGGATGTCACCAACTGATCCCACCATATTAGTGCATAATCTCAAATTCAACAGCGGCTAGCTTTACCTTTTTATCTTCTGAAAAATTGTGGCATTCAAAAACCAAGTCCACCTTCCTTTCCCACTCCAGATAAGCCTCTGAATCATTCCTTCCCTTGAAGGTTGGGATCTGCATTGTAACACCCAAATACCCCCTGGGAGGATACATGGATGCCACCCAAGACAGAACAAACAAAACCAAACATCACACTG
>JANKOE010000206.1:86913339-86924325 GCA_026284465.1 Erythroxylum citrifolium | reverse complement strand
CTTAACCAATTCTATACAATTTGTTATTATCAAAACATAAGTAGAACTCAATTTGTCAACCACCATTGGTCCAACACTTCGGTGGAGAAAGCAGCTCGTTGGTAAGGTCGCTAAGTACCTTCGGTGTGAAAAACTACCTGTTGGACACCATTGGTGGGCAACAATATTATACTTAATATTCTTATAAGAATTTAGATATTTAATTTTACAAAAATTAAGTTTATAATTTTAATAAAAAACATAATAATAATTATTATTATCTATTAATATAAATGATGCAGCGAGCTACATCATATTATTATTTTTCATTTAATATGTATGAATTTAATTATTTAATAAATTAGAAATATTTATACTTATAGTATGACACAGATACGATATATAATAGTTATATACTAAAAATATTAATTTGATGTGACTCTTTATATTCAAAAACTTAATATTATGGTATTTTTAAATGTAAACTAACATGATAAAATTAAATAAAGATTAAAAAATTTAATTAATTCATTTATTATATTCTTCCAAACTTCACGACATAATTATATGATAAAAAAAGCCAACTTTAAAAACACACAAAGCAAAAGCAAAGAGTAAAGTGGAGGGCAATGCTGTTATTAGGGAAGCAACTAACTCCAAAAGCTCCTCGTATAGAGCTTTTAGAAATCAGCTTATTGGGGTTAAATAAGCTAACCAATAAGTCATTCACTAAACACATCAATAGATTTTTAAGATAGTCAAAAGGCTAACTTTTAGTCAATAAGCTAAAAAATAGTTGATAAGTTGTTTGCCAAATGCCTCTTAATTGTTATTAAACCGTCATAAAATATACATTGAGTCAAATTGAAGAATTTAAAATAAAATTAAAAAGAGTCTTTAACTACTTAATTATGATTTATAAAAAATAATTAATTTATAAAAATCGACCAATTAATTAATAAATTGATCGATTTTTAACAACAAAGATTATTAAAAAAATTGAATCAGAAAATTAAATACTGATTAAAAAATTAGTTAGTTTAAAATTTTTATTATTAAATCAACCGAACTAATTCGATTTCTTAATCATGGGTAAAGAGGACAACGAGTTAGATTGGACGGTACCGTCACCAGCCCAATTTAAATCTGACTCCCCCAAGGTGTCGGCCTAAACCCATTCAGTTCATTTCGATCAACTTAGACTTGGGGCAAGTTCTAATCCTTTTATCAATGCTAAACATTAGGTGCCATGAGTGCAGGTTTTGATCTATTTTGAAATGGCCCGTAAGGATTCATTGACCATATACATATATTTTGTTAGTTTGAAGAAAATGGGCCTCTTTGGTGGGGATACCAATCGAATACTATTTTTGATATTTTAAAATTATAAAATAATTAAACAATTTTATATAAAATTTACTTCATCAATTTTTATATAATTAAATTTTATTTCATGTTATGATTAAAACTAAAAAATATTTCAAATTTTGACTTAACAACTCAATATATTAAAATTAACTAAACATATTTTATTTTTAAATATAATAACTATTGATTTAAAATAAACAATTTTTTCAATTTAATAGTTCAATTTTTCTTAATTTACAATTTATACCCAATATAATTTTATATTATATAAAATAAATAGTTTACACTTTCAAATCAAACTAATTCCGTACTAATATAACACACATTGCTCAATTTGAACTTATGTCCATATGCACATGATTAAGCTCTCATGTTTCCCACATTGTGAAGGGCAACTTTACTAATCAATCAACCCTTTGTAATTGCATAACCTTTGCCTATTACCGTATAGGCTCACTTTATAGTCATACTAAATCTTTGTCATCCTAATGGTTGGAAAAAATATTTTTCTGGCTTTAGGCTAGACTTAGACCCGGGTTTGAGTTCGAGTTTCATGGTCTCGTAGCGATTTAGTCAAACTGAAACCGCAAGAATATCATTTTATTTAACTTGAAATTAGGTCTCTAACCGGGTTTTGAACGCCCGTGGAACCAAAGAAACAGCGGGCTAGAACCGACCTGGCCCATTTTCATCCATAATAATGCAAGCCAATACACCAGAAGTATGACCAGAACTTGGCAAAAAATTATACCAACTTCTTGAATCATTTGAAATGTTTAGATTACCATCTCACCTCTTAGACATGAAGTCAATAACATGATTCTTATTACTCCTTGAAATGATGTTTATCAGCAACTCAATGTTCTGATTTCTTGGGATTGCAAGTAAGGATGTAATCTCTCTCTAAAAAGGTTAAAAAATGCTAATATGGCTCAACCATATAGGCATCTCTGACATGGGATTGCCTAGAGAAGTTGCATTTATATCCATCACTCAAGTTCAGAATTATGAAGACAAATCTACACTCTGATCCAATCCTCAGAGTTATAATTTGGCTTACCTAATTACTAGCTGTAGCTGGCCTTCTGCGTTTATCAACATTAAATTCAACATCAAGAAGGCCTGTGATGCCGGCGGTTACCTTCTGTCCTGCTTTGACAGGTCCAACACCTTGTGGAGTTCCTGCAAGTTTAGATATGGAACCAGAACTACTCAACTTCAGGCTGCATATTTAGTGTTGCTGATATGAAACAAGCCTCAACACCACCAAGTTCATGTGATAGATCACTGGATATTAGACAATATGCAGAAGAAAAATGCTTCCATTTTGACAAAGACGTGATCTTTTTTCCTTTTCCTTTTTCTTCTTTGGATGAAACACAGATTTCATTTAAAATCAAAGGTAAGTTACACAGGACTCACCATAGTTTGGACCTTCTTTTTCACTTTACTACCTGACTTTTCAAAACTATCATTTACCCAGCTGAGATTATGTTTTTGTATCACCTGTACCCTCTGCCGTCGTTAGAAAACCTAACGGAAAACGGCAAAATGGTGACGTATTGCTTATGTAGGTGTTGCATGATACAATACCTATCTTAATTGTGTCATTTAACACAAGTAATACGACATTGTCTCACCATTCTCTGTTAGGTTTTCAAAAAGAAAATGTTGTCGGGGGTATGAATGACATAAATTGTGAGAGTGTATACATCAGAACTTTAGTGTCTATATCAGAACTTGCAGATAAAGCAATTGGATCGATAGAGTAGAAGAAAAGGTTGTTGTAAAGGAGGTAGACTACAAGATGATAAAACACCGACTTTAAGGGCAAGCAATTAGCTTAAATATTTTGATTCAGAGATAAAAATCAAGGCCAGTTGCTTATTAAATATATATAAATTCCAATTGTGACAAATTATTCTGATAATATATGCGATTAGACAATGAAGTGAAACAAAGAAAAATCCCCACTAATACCTGTTAAGATAATATCTCCTTCAAAGAGAGTCATCACTGAACTTATGTGGCTAATCAGGTATGGAATCTTGAAAATCATATCCTTGGTGGACCCTTTTTGCCGTATTTCTCCATCTACCTGTATTTTGATCTCACGGTCAAATATGAAAGTAGGATGTTCAAGTTGGAGCACAACAAAAGATAAAGGTGATACCTTCAACCATAGTTCCAAGTTATGTGGATCAGGAATCTCTGACTTGGAAAGCTGAAATATGTTAATGACGGGGGGAAGTTAGAGCATCAACATCGATTTAATGAACAACAACACATCCATTTAGTGAAGTAAAGCAAAAGAATGTGATGTGAAAGAGCATAAAGTCTATAAAAGGGTAAAAGGGGACAGATCACTCGACCACAATCACAAATTTATTAGAGTAGGATTCAATTTTTCAGATATTTTAATTGAGAAATCCTTTACTCCTAGAATAAGGATTAAAAACTTATCTATATATGTGTGCTCGCTCCTTCAATAGGAAAAAAGCTTGAATTTTCTCTACAAACTTGAACTTTCAATTAGAAAGTGTGATGGTTTTTGTAAGAGTGGTTCTTAAACTCTACAAGTGATTCTTAGTTCCCTATTGTTCTTGTTTTGTTTTCTCCTTTCTAACATAAATTTCCAGCAATCAAAGACCTAAAATTTTAGTCATATCTAACCTGAAATTCCAGCAATCTAAACAAATATTCCAAACTTGAAATTCCAGCAGTCAGTTTTTCTGAGTTTTATCTACAGAAGATGGATGTGGTTCATTTATCAGTTATTCCTAAGATCACTACACATTAAGGAAAAGTTTGAGTAGCAAGCAATACCAAAACTCTCTTGAGTGCTCATGAATACAACAAGAAGCTAGCAGTAGTGAAAGAAAAATCATAACAGCTAATAGATCCTGTTCCAACCCCAAACTTTTTCTGGTCTCTTACACTGCTCATAATTGCAAATCCAAGCAAGCCCAGATGCATCTAATTGAATACAAGGAGATAAGACAAGATTGAACTTTCTTACAACAGAACTTATAGGTGTGAAGGTATCCTGCCCTTTGGCAACAGTCCATGGAAGTCCTGCAGACTGACAAAGAGTAGGAAGATAAAGGGATTACAGAAAGAAGAAGAGGAAGAACAAGAAACCCACCAAAACAACTTTCCAAATTCATTCCACTCAATGCAATTTTTCATCCATCGAATCATCTAATATTAAAAAGGGCACAAGGCTTCAGTTTTTACCTTAGCAGAAGCTTGAATTTCCCTTGCAGTCATGTCCAAAGCAAGAGCATATCCTGAAACACTCCATTACTTCTACTTAGTCAAGTTACTTCATCCTAATCCTCCCCAAAACTTCACACCATTACATGGATCATCAATCACTTGACACTAAGAAATCAAAACTTAGTAGTGAATAGTATACCTCCAATATAGTCCATGGCACTAGCTTCAGACACGTCCCGAGCTTTCTGTCCGATGACAACAGCGAGCTCCACTTCATGATCCAACGACTCCAATGCATGTGGAATCTCGATTGTGCCTCCATTTTCCAAATAAGAAGAAGTGGGTTTCAAGAACAACACCGGGTCCTGACAAAAACCATATCAAGTTCGCGTCTTTTCGTTTATCTTCACCAAATCACACGATCTAAATTGAACCTGATGATTAATTATATCTGTAACAAAAAGAGATACCTTTGGCACGGCGTTGCCGAGTTCTTTAGCGTGGGCTGCATAGTTGCGACCGACGGCGACGATCTTAGTGCCAACTTGGAGGAGCTTCTGTATGCCGCCGGAAAACGCTGCCGCCATTGCTCTATCTTGTTTGTTCGAAGACAGTCTAATTGCTGTAGTTGGTCTTCGACTGTATTACGTTGGGTTTTTGAGACAATAAAATTCGGAGGAAAACATGTTTGACTTGGTTTTTGAGTTGCTGACATGTCATTTATATTTCTTGTGAGCATCAAATCATTACCTGAAAAAAGAAATGGAGGATTTTGGTGGGTCCAATTCCGTGACGAAAGTATACATTGTGCCCATCAGCTTGGATTGGCGTATGATTGGTCGAGCCAGGAGGCCTGAGATTTGTTGCAGTTGCAGCGGGAACATGGTGGCGTGGAGGCAGTTGGTGGGCAGTAAGGCTGAGGACACGACGGTTGATTGGTGGCAGAAAATGGAAGTCTGGCTCGGAAAGGCGGAGTTGGGTCCGCTGGTGAGTCTATTTGGATGCCCATTGGTGATCGGTCGCAAATAGAGCTGGAATGGCAATAGGCTGGCCCGACCGTGACCCGATCCCAAGAATCTGCAGCTTAAAGTCCGTTAGGTGACTAATCGAACCTTTTGGGTCTGGGCCTATCCCATGTCTAAATTGGACCAAACCCAACATTCATGCTTACTTGTAATTATCGATTTGTGTTTGACTTTGGAATAGTCGTTTCATTAAGTAAATTATCTAAAAATACCAAATTTATTGAATATATCACTTAATCACGAATAATTAACTTATCAAATAATTTTATTAATACGCACAATTTATGAATTATTAAATATTTTAAATTTTTATTTAACAATCATTTGACAACATTCCTTATCTTTTGATTAACTTTTAGGTTAAATTAATCTCATAATAATTTTAGGTCGAACTCGAACTTCAATTCATTCAAATAAAATAACATCATTTTAATTATGGACTAATCAAAATTTAGACTGTCAATCAAAATTTAGACTGTCAAAATTTGATTATGTTAAACTCAAGTCAGACTGAACTCAAACCATTCAAATTAAATAATATAAGAAATTTTGTTTTTCCTTATATTGGATATTTTTTCAATTAAATTGCCTGAGGTTTAGTCTTGTGATGATCATGATCTTCCATCATGAGATATTAGATAATAAACCTATTGGCTAATTAGGTGGAAGCTCATGATTATGCTTCATGTTTAAAAAGATGAAACAACATGTGAGCCCTATTTATTATCTTTTGATTCTTTTCAATCACTTTTAGCTTAATTGATTTCATTTAAAAGAAAAAAAGGAATGTACTTGTTAGAATATTCCTTGAAAAGACTAATCATTTAGTTAGTAAAGAAAATTAACTTTATTTATAAAAAAGAAGAAAATTTAACTTTCCAAATTGTTAAACTTAATTAATGTATGTTGATATGAGTGACCAAGACCTTAATTACCTTTCCATAAAAGAATTTTACTTCTTTTATAAATTCACTATATTTAACTGGGTGCTAATGAAAATTATCATATTCGAATAAGATTGATTGAAATTTGATCGTGTCTTTCACTTATTATCTAACATCAAAATAAAAATGGTAAAATATGTAAAATTTTATTATAATTTTAAAATTCACAATTTTGAATTATCCAAATCTTTCTTGTTTTTTTATAATTTTTAAAAAATATAATTTTTTAAAAAATTTTACTAAAAATAATTATGAAATACATGTGACGTGAACGTCAATTCTAGATCAAGCAAATGTTACTAACATGAAGACTCGATCTAATTCATACCCTAGATCCAAACTAACTAAATTTGAATAAAAAATAATGATATGAGTTTTTTTTAATCTTAAATAATAGGAGAGCCTTATAATTTTTATCCTAAAAGATTGTTAAACTCATACATTAATTGTAAGGATGACAATAGGCTGACTCATGAATTCAGATTTATATGTTTTCAATGAGTCGGCTTATGGGCTAGGCCCATGTTTAAACCGACTCAAGGCTCAACTATTTTAGGCAAAATAAAAGTTAAGTCTCGGGTAGACCTAGGCTTGAGCAGCACAGGCTCGGACCCAATTATAAAAGACGTTATTTTACACTTTTAATTTTCAAAAAGTTATTTTAAAAATTTTAGCCCATTGCTGTCTCTAATTGAATGAAAGGGAATGACATGAACGGAAATTATTTTTATTTTCTAAAATTCTCTAATTTGTTAAATTTCACATGAGGCCTTGCACATAGAAGAGGGTACATTAATGGCCTAATGGGTGTGTGTTGTGGTCAAGAACCCATCATGATTCATGACCACACACCAACTTGCAATTTGATGTAGGGTTTTTTTCGAGCAGTTTTACTTTTTACGGTCAAAACAATTTTCTCTCTATTTTTATTTTTTTTAACTTATGTCACCAACAAGATGTATCTATCCCTAGAACTTGACACCATTAGACCGTGTTATGCGGATAATCTAGTTGAAGGACTCCACTATGACTCAACAAGTCTCAGAGGAATCATCATGGTTGGCTCTAAAATAGACTAAAAGTATATTCACTAGAAGAACTAATTTGGTTAGTGGTGTAGTGTCCCATCATGCATAATTTCTGATTTTTAACCTCAAATTTAACAATTAATTGAAATTATAAAGTTCATATTGATTAAAATAATTTGAAATTTTTTAATGTTATAACTTATAAAATGTTCATATAAAATAAATAAAATTACAAGCGAAATTAATTTGTATCTCTTATTTTTAAAAATAAGAACAATAAAATATGATTATTCCCAAATTTAAACCCAATTATAGTAAAACTTAAAAAAATTTATTATACTACGAACCATTCATTCACTAAAACTCATTACTTAAAAGAGAAATTACCAATAAGACATCCGTAACAAGATTGATTACCTAGCGAAGAATATTCGAATCAGTGACAGAGCCAGAAATTTATAATAGAATTGTCTAAATATTTAATTTTTTAAATTTTGGAGGACCCAATATATTACTAACCTTCAAATAACTTCATCCTCATACACACATATATATAATATTTAATTTTTTTAAAATTTTAAAGAGCCCAGTACAACACTGAACTCCATGTAATTATGTTCAGGATTCGAATGTATAGAACGAACCAACTTGTGGATATTTTTTCGCCTGGGGACAATATTCTCATACATCAATAATAGCCTGTAATAGGACCTTATCTAAAGGTGTACGTTTGGATACAATTTTGTCTATCTTACTTTTGATGCAGTCGGAAGAAAACACTGACCAAGCAACCAACGCTTTGGGTTGCGAGGGGACCAATGCAAATGCAAGAGAAAGAACAAGGAGATGGCATCAAAATGTCAACTCCATCCGTGGGGTTTGCAGTTTTTTTTTTTGTTATTTTAGGGACTGAAAACACACAACTTTTTAAGACTTCGAGATAATGTGATGTATGAAGTGATTTCCCACTTGGGATTTCCTCAGACAATCACCAAAGGCTGTCTTCCATGCCTTTGCATGCAAGAACTCCAACATCAAACCCTTCACTCACTTTCTTTTCTCTAAAATATGAGGAATTACCAGGTTTGCCAGGAGCAAAGTATTATTCAGAATCTCTCATAAGTCATAAATTATGAGATTTATCCTCGTGTTATTAAGAATGATGTGTTATTAAAAGTTTTAATACAACTTTCTTTTACAGTTAAACAACAACAACAACAATACTCAGTATAAATCTCATCAAGGCGTAAAGTACAAGAAAGTCTAGTAATATATAGTCTTATACTCTTAACTAGTAGAGAGGTTGCTTCAAATTCTTTTATAGTTATAAATAGATTAAAAAAATCCCAATAAAAGTTTATTTTAGTTAATTTTATTATCTAATTATAATTAGGATATTACTAAAATTTACTTAAAACCTTATATATTGTGTCCTTGTGCCAAGCAAGTCCGAGCAGCTTGGGATATTTCGTTGTAATTGGCTGGGAAGGGATATGTAATATGATCACATCTTTTTTTTTTTTGGTTGAAAATAAACATGATCACATCTTGGAAAGGATTGAAGAGAAGTGATTGAAATGTAAATTTGTCGACAAGATTATCGAAAGTGGGTGCAATAATGGCCGATAAAGGTTGATTCCTTTGGGTCATTTGGTGTAACTAGAAGCACATGCATGGTTCCGGTTAAGTGTGACAAAAAGATAGTTAGTCTTTAATGATTCTTCATATCTTTCGGTTATGCACATTGATTCATCTGAAGAAAAAAGAAAATTAATTAAAGAAGAAAGAGCTTATAATAAATAAATGGGGTTCGTGCTTGGTGGTATACACCGGGATCAAATCTTCTGTACCTATAACTCTGTATTAACTCTATCCCATACGATTCCATCCACACATATATTTAAGGCTCAAAACAATGTGTGAATAGGATTGTATATAATAAGGTTGGTACAGAGTTATGAGTACAGAGGATCTTGTCTCCATATATTGGGAGTTTCCATGAGATGAAAAAAAAAACTAGACCATAAAACAAGGCATTCATAAATGTTTTCGAGGGTGAAAGTAATTAATGGAGTTGCTATAATAAAGATTCATATAAAAATGAAAATAATCCTATAATTTTTGTAAAAATTCAAGTTAGAAGTAAGACTGCGTACTGTTTGGACCTCTCATACTTTGTGTGTTAGCGAGATTATTAAAGGAAGTTGTTGTTGTTGTTATTTATTACTTTGCCTTAAATAATTTTGTAATTTTCGTAATAAATATTCATATAAAAAGGTGAAAATCCCATGATTTTTTTAAAAATCCAAATCCCTAAATAAAATTATTGTCTACAAATTATAATACCTTATAATAAACAATTTCAATCACGCAACCATAGTATTTAATAAAAATTAAGTTTTTTTAGGAAATTTGAGCTTTCCAACGTACAAAAGAAAGGGTTTGGATAATTAAGTGGGGCATAAGGTTAAGTACCTATAATTAATGAACAGAGTACAGTACTTGGTAGTTGGCTGAATTAGACTATCATCAGAGAAACAATATTTGTGAGGCCGTGACGAGATTAGGAGCTTCTATATATCCACCATGTTTGGACAGAACATGCAATTAGACCACCTCTTAACAAGCTATACTAATGTCGTTACACTCTTAGTTGTGTCCATCAAACCTTGACAAGCTTGGTCCGATATAGACATCCAATATTGGAGCTTTATTACCAATCAGCAGAACAAGTATATATGTTACAATCAAATATTAGTTGATATAGAATGAGTTTTGATATGTCTGAAATTCTTGGATCTAGGTCTAATCTCGCTATCTAAAGTAAGGGCATAATAGAGTTAAAATATGATTCGGGTTTAATTTATAATCTTCTATTTGATAAACCTGTAAAACCAAACACTTAAAGAAGCCTGTAAATTTTCATTAAAACCTTATATATCATAATTTTTTAGATTTTTTTTACTTGTTTGATTATTTATTAAATTTAGATTTATTAGGGTTTGATCTAATTATTACGGAAAATAATTTTGATATGTCGGAAATTCTTAAATCAAGGTCTAAATTCGTTATTTTAGATATAAGTTTAAGTTTAATTTATGATTTTCTCTTCATTCGATCTATAAAACTAAATGCCGAAAGAGTGTCTTAAAATTTTATTATGATGTTATTTATCTCCTTCGATAAGAAAACATTTTACTTGTATTAGGGTTTAATACTCCCTCCTATTCAAAATAAGTCTCGTTTTAGAGGGATTTTAATTATTCAAAATAATTATCGTTTGTGACTTTTTATGCATATTTATTATTTTACTTCCAAAATTACCCTTTTAATTTCTCACATCTTAATTACACAGATTATATTTTCAAGGCACTTTAACATGTAATTAATAAAGGTATATCAGACATTTCATTAACTTTCTTA
>JANKOE010000206.1:86896552-86913239 GCA_026284465.1 Erythroxylum citrifolium | reverse complement strand
TCAAGGCACTTTAACATGTAATTAATAAAGGTATATCAGACATTTCATTAACTTTCTTAATAAGTGTGCATTCCTCTTAAACGACACTTATTTTGAATAAGAGGGAGTATCTTTCTATCATTAATATTGTTTTCATACCAACTCAATTATCCAAAAGCTAGCATTTATGTGACATCTTAATGCACGATATTGATCTTGGTCTCAATATCAATTAAGGGTAAGGCCTACATTGAAGAAACGTGCAAGCGAGAAAACAAAAATGGTTTACTTTAATAATGCATACAGATCGCTCCCTTATTTTCAAATAACATCAAGCTTAACCAAGAAGAAACGTAGAAACTGATACAGAAAGAAAGTTTGGCTGTAGTAGCTTTAAAAGACATGGTGCGTGCTCCAATTCAAAACGTGAACTAACTTAGATCTGGTCCTCAAGCATATGCATATATATAGATACATAAACATGTGGATACGAAGGCTTTTGCTTCTTTTGCAATCTAAATTTCAGCTCTGTTTCTGGTGCTGACACACCTTCCGATCTTCGATCTGTGTCACTCAGTTCCTGAAATTGGTAATAACATGCGATAGTGGTAGAGTTTGTTCCTCCAATCTTCCAACTCAGTGGGTTTGATGAGGTTTGAATTGTGAGTGTTTCTTATTTTAGCAAGTTACAAAGATAAATATCAAGACTGAAGTAAATAACAGTTGAATGGAGCTTGTGGTTCGATTTGGAATACTTTACTTAAGAATGTGATTTGGGTATCAATATCTTTCTTAAGATGGTATTATTAGTAAGATTTCTCTAACCTTCTCTTCAAGCTCAAGCAATACCTATTTTCTTAAAAGATGAGGCTCTCCAACTTTTTAAGGGTAGAAGATTGAGAAAGGAAATAAGTTAAACTTCTAAATCTTAACAGGAATTATAGATTTTACGTGTAAAAATAATTTTATTAATTAAATCAATAAAACATTAATAAAATTATCGTTATTAAAATTATTTAATTGAAAATTTTAAAATTTGTCGTTTATCTCAATTTTTTTTTATACACAAGGGAGAAAACAGTTATTACATGCTTAAATGCGGTGACACGTCCTCAACCATATTATTGAGGAGATGAGATGTGCAACTCGAAGGTGGAGACTGAAGACAAAAAACTCTGATATCAAAAGACCTCGTAATATAAGCTAACCAGTCAGCACACCGATTATTCTCCCTAAAAATGTGACGAGATCTGACCTCCTATAGTCTTGCCAAGAGCTCTCGAATGGCCATCCCCAACGAACTACCACAATAGCTAAACTTACTTGACCCAGATAAAATGCTGATTACCTTCAGAGGATCCACTTCGAGCTCTATTCGTCTATAACTCAAATTAAAACAAGAGCTAGTTCTGTATAAACGCCCCAAAATTCAGCAATTAAAGACAAACAAGAACTAATATTGTGAACAAAACTTCCTAGCCATTAAAAGTGTTAATATACTTTAAATTACAAAATCTTTCTATATTATTATGAAGATTCCTCCAAGTATCTCATCATCAATACCTGTCTTAGTTAAAACTCTTCCAACTTTTGCAGGCAGATGGCACCACAAGCATTTAATCCCTCCAGGTTTTGCGTGACTTCTACTTCTTCACGTGAGAGCACATTAGATCTAGCTAGGTTTTGCATGTGGAAGTTGCGATTCCACTCCATGTGTCGACTTTATCCTGGTGAACTTAAAGTCTCAAAGATGGAGAATCCAATCAAACTAGCTCGAAACTTCATGATTGATGGATGGATGGAATTCCCTCACGTGGAGACACATTCAGGTGATTCTGGATCATCGTCTTTGCGGATGGGGAAGTGGATATGTTGGATTATATTTTGGAAAATGACAAATTCTGAGATTGGAATAGTAGGGTATGTATATAGCATACATCACACGGTTAAAACGAGGGCTTTTATACATGGAATCTTCTTAATTCTTGCACGTCACTTAGAATATATATATATTTTATATGTAGTTCTATCTGAATCTGCTGGGACTGAACGTTATTGCTTGGATCCATAATTCTGACAAATCTTCTTGTAGAAAACCTGCAAAACAATAGAAGGCACGCCGGGGGTTGACTGCCGGCAGGCCCCTCCGACGCTCAAGTTAGTCTTTGTGAAAGGGTTTAGGTTGCTAAGAACAGAGAAGATTTGGGTTGTAATCCCGTACCTGCATCATGGCGAAATAGTACCTTATATATAGAATACATGCTAGGTTTAGGTCTTTACGTAAGTCTTTATATTTACATGGGAGACTAACACCTGCGAATGGGCTGTGAACGTGTGGGCCTGGGCCTGGCACAACCGACCTAACCAATATGTATAGATATACATATTGTTATCATGTTTCATATGTATGTGGGCCTACTAGAAACAGTCTCCCTACATTGTAATTAAGGGTAAGGTTGCGTACTATTAGGCCCCTCCAGACTTTGCTTCAATACAGAAATTCGGAATATGATGATAACGAAGATGATAATAAGAAAACAAGTTTCTTACTTGAATCTCACTATTTTTCCATATTTATAAAAGGGGTACAATTTCTTGGTCCTTCTTGTGAATTGTTGTATTCTAAATAAATCCTTTAATTTTTAAAAATTATCAATACCTCTTCTATAGTTTTGATCAAACTTAGAGAAGATTATAGCTTCCTTCAAAAATAATAAATGCTTAATTATCTTAGGTATTGAGAATTTATCATTCTGCAAGAAAATATTTAGAGTTTTATAATCAATAACTAATCTCTTTTTTTTGTTAATAATTTATCAACCTATATGACGGTCCGAAAAACCTAGCTCATGTGAAAAATACAACTAAAAGTAAGAATTTTTTAAATATATAATATTTGAAAGATATTATTATAAAATGTCACGTATTAATTAAATTAATTCATAAGTGCACTTATATCTAATAAAATTTTAATGATTATTTACAAAATTATAATTTAGTATATATGATAAAAGATTAAGGAAATTTAGAAGTTAAAGATTATTAAACTATATATTTAGGTTTGGTTAAATTTAATTCCTAGTAAAGATTATTAATTTAAGAGTTGGGAAATAAAAGAAATTTATTTATTAAATTGCAAGCAAAAGAAAATTTCAATTTTTAATTAATTTGACAATTAAATTAATGCTGATTAAATGATATCAACATTAATAACAACTAAAATAGGAAAAAAAAGAACTAAAAATGGAAATTGTTTCTTTAATTATATAACATAATTTAAACTTTTTAATTAACATAATTATAGGTAAAGTTTGCCTTCCCATCAACATCAATTTCCCTACCCACCACCCATTAAGTTCAGTTCTCTATAAATGTAATGTAAAGGATCAAAAGGTTTGCTCTCTCCAACTCTCAAAACACACAAAACAAAAAAGAAAATAAGAAAAAAAAAGGATGCTTCTTACAACACAGAGTTCCCACACGTACCCGACAATGCCGGAGGTACAATACAATATCTTAATAACACAAAACAAATAAGAGTCTGCTTAACTCTCTCTATCTTTCTGTCTCTCTGTGATTCTTTATCATGTCTTCTTTGCTTATTATCTCTTCTGTTTTGGATATGGACTAGGTGGTGCAGGAGCTAAAGAAAATGGCAGACATAGGCTTCCCCATAGCGACCATGGGCTTGGTAGGTTATTTTAAGAACATGGTCCTTGTTGTTTGCATGGGAAGGCTTGGAAGTCTGGAGCTTGCTGGTGGTGCTTTAGCTATCGGTTTCACCAACATCACTGGTTACTCGGTGCTTTCAGGTCTGGCCATGGGGATGGAGCCTCTGTGTAGTCAAGCTTTTGGTTCAAGAAACATGTCCCTAGCGTTTGTTTCTCTGAAGAGAACGATTTTCATGTTACTGTTGGCTTCAGTACCGATTGGTTTTCTATGGGCCAACCTCAAACCTCTCATGCTTAGTCTCCATCAAGACCCTGATATAACTGGAGTTGCAAGTTCGTACTGTCTCTTCACTGTCCCTGACCTTATTGCTAATAGTCTTCTTCACCCTCTGCGCGTATACTTACGTAGCAAAGGGACCACATGGCCATTAATGTGGTGCACTTTCGTATCTACTCTTCTTCACCTCCCTATCACAATATTCCTAGTTTTCACTCTCTCTTTTGGTGTCCCTGGAATCGCAATCTCCAACTCTATCTCCAACTTCAACACCCTCTTGCTTCTTCTGAGTTACATCTACTTTACTCGCACACCTGACCAGTCTCTGGACTCTTCAGAATCACCAGAACCGCTGTTACAGTCTTCATCATCAACTTCCCTTGGAGCGGAATGGATGGTTCTGCTTAGATTGGCCATACCAAGCAGTGTAGCTGTTTGTTTAGAGTGGTGGTGGTACGAACTTATGACGATTCTCGCAGGTTACTTGGACAAGCCACGAGTTGCTCTAGCAGCTTCAGCTATAGTGATTCAAACAACTTCCCTCATGTACACATTACCAACATCACTCGGTGCTTCAGTGTCTACACGAGTAGGCAACGAGCTTGGAGCTGGAAGACCATACAAGGCACGTTTGGCCACGGTGGTTGCCATAGGACTAGCTCTACTCAGTTCATTACTCGGGTTGTTGTTGACCACCTTAGGGAGAGAACCGTGGGGTAAAGTTTTCTCTGAGGATAGCGACGTTCTTGAGCTAACAATGACTGTACTACCAATTATTGGTCTGTGTGAACTCGCAAACTGTCCTCAAACGACAAGTTGTGGGATTCTGAGAGGAAGTGCCAGGCCCTGTATTGGGGCAGGAATCAACTTTTACTCTTTTTACTTGGTGGGTGCACCGGTAGCCATAGTCTTAGCCTTTGTTTCGAAACTAGGGTTGGTGGGTCTCTGTTATGGTCTCCTAACAGCTCAAATTACATGTGTGGTCTCAATCCTAGTGGTGGTTTACAAGACAGATTGGGAAAGAGAGTCGTTAAAGGCCAAACACTTGGTGGGCAAGAGTGACTCCTTTGCACATGCAGACCAAACTCTTGTATCTGAACAGGGTAACGAACAAACACAATTTCTGAAGCAAGTTGATGTTTAACATCTGAAAATTTCCGGGAAGAACATGTACAGATTAAGGGTTTAATTCCTCAGATTGGAATTATTAGAATGACATAACTAATTGAGACTATGTAGTGTAATGTTCCTTATGTTTATTGGACCTTGTTTAGGATTCACCTGTTCTACTACTTTGTGCTTGACGAAAATCCCATGAGAGAAAACAAGTGCAGGACACGTTCTGATTCTGAAAAGTGCAAGAACACAGATGGATTCGCTTCCAGTAAATGAACCAAGTAATCATAAGTTTCGTGCTACCTCTGTAGCCGGATGGCTAGATTTGCTTCAATTCCCAATTCACGTACTCTGTTTTACATGGAAACAGGGGAGGCTTTCGTTTTGTCAACTGTGACTAAAGTTTGAGAAGCTAGAGAATCGTCAGTAATCAGCTACTTTTGGTTCCTTAAAAGTGGGATAAACAGGGTGGCTGTTTCCGTCTCCATGTTTGATCCTGTTCTATCCATCCGAAAAGCCACTCTGTGCCCCTTAAAAGTCAATTATGTCAAAACTTTCCGATGGCCACTCATTAAGGACCGGAAGGTTGGCCCGACCCGATCGCCTCTAAAGTTAATAGATTAGGTTTAGTTTGAATTAATTTTAAGTCGAGTTCGTGGACCACAACGAATTAAAGTGTTCATGTGGCTATGCTTAAGCAATGAGGTGCTAACAAATGCCGAACGGTGCCGGAGGCAGTTGTGCCGTTCGGCATTTGTCTACATCGAACACTTATGAAGTATGCTTTGAATTTATTGAGAATACTATGCATATAATTCGAGATTGTCGATTTGCTAGAGATATATGGAATAGGCTGCTGATCTATGAGCAAAGAGCATGATTTTTTTGACTCGAACTTGAGCTTGGATGTATGGTTATTTCGCAACATTGCCAACATGCAATGCTATCAAACTGATGTGAGTTGGAGTGTGGTGTTTGGGGTTGTTATTTGGCTATTTTGGAAATGTCGAAACAGGGCTATCTTGGGGGATGATCCACAGCTAGCAGCCCTCACTGTTGAAGTTGTTTGCTGTGTTAGTACACAGCAGGCAGTGCAAATTGCAGCTGCTATGCGTGTCGAGCAAGGGCTACCAGGGACAAGACGAGAGGAGCGGCTGGTGCATTGGTCGACACCGCCGGCAGGAGTATTCAAGCTAAATACTGACGCCTCGCTAGCGGCTGATGGCATGGCAGCGTATGGCGGAGGGGTCACGCGCGACAGCCATGGTAATTGGGTAGGCGGCTTTATGGTTAACATTGGTCGATATCTAATTCTGAATGCGAAAGTGTGGTCTATTCTCCATGGACTTGAATATGCTGCGAGTTTAAATTTGAGGCATATTCAAGTTGAATGTGATAATTTGTTAATCGTTAACATGATTAATGGAGAGTATGAGGTTAATGCTTTAGTTGCCGCTTTGATTTCCCGAATACGCAAGTGAATGGAGTCTTTCGAGAGGATTTCGATTACACATATACATCGGTAAGGAAATTTCGTCGCCGATGCTTTATCCCATAATGCTTATAATTTTAGTCCAAATTTTCATCTCTTAGCTAGCCCACCAGATGCGGTGAATTCATGGCTTTTTCATGATGTTATTAGTGTTACTTATGTTCATTAGTTAGAGACTTCTTTTCGGGCTTCGCCCGCTTTACTTACCAAAAAAATGATTTAAAAAAATTTATTTTTTATTTTTTGTCTTAGATTTAAAAATTTTTATTACTAAAAGCTATCTGTTACACAAAATTAAGTCGATAAGACAAGAGATTTAAGATTATTAGACTTTTATAAAATCGGTTAAAGATTGAATAAAATTAAAAATTTAAAATATGATTAAAAAGAATATTTTATCCATCAAAATTTTTAAGTTTTAATTTAAAAAACCTGTTAAATGAAAATTAACCAATTTATTTTATGTTATAAAATATGAACAATTAATTAATAAAATAATCAGTTTTTAACAACAAATATTATTAAACCAAAAATTTTAAAACTAAACCGAAAAGTTAACTTGTTTATTGTTTTATTGTTAAATCGGGATTTTAAAAATATTCTTTTAAGTACCCATTAATAATCTACAAATTACGTACTCTAATTTGTACCTATTAATTACCTTTTTCTTTTGGCTTAACACACCTTATGTTTCTCTTTTTTAATGTATTTGGTATGAATTTTGCAAGGAAGAAATAGTTTAAATTAGCTATATAAATTAATTTGAATTTTGGTTTTTGGATGCACCTTGAACAGCTTATGTATGTATGAAGCCCATAAAAAACAAGAAAGCATGGGCTTCGATTTATCAAATTAAGCCCAAGGACCAAATAGAGTCCGAAAGTCCATTCATGTAGTGTTGCTTCCAAAAAACAAATACTAGTTAACAAAATTAAAAAAAAAGGAGAAATTCGTAGTCGCTATTCTTTGTATACGCATTGAGTAAATCTTCGGATTGACGCAATAGCTTGTAAATCACACCAACTGGGTACTCCGCATTAGGTAAGTCCTATACGATAGGCTCAATTGAGAGAGCGTAAGTAAGATGAATCGAACACATGACCTTTTGGCTCCATGTCCCTCTACTTCAACAACTCGACCACCTCCTAGGGGGCTTAAACATTTAGAAATTCACTATTGAAATTAATATATATTTATAAAAACCCTCATTTACATAAAATTTAATACGAAATTTTAATTTTTTTTAAAATAAGTACATTAATTATGATTTCATGGCTATAATTTGTTTATAACGTGTTTTGTGAATAAATATTAACATTAGCAATCAACTAATAAATATTAAAATGTTGTAAATTTAATTGATATTTTGATATTTTCTTTATTTACATATATTAAAATATAAACTAAATCTTCAACTATAAATTTAGCATTTTATGATTTAAAAGTTTAAAATAATTTAATAATGGAAAAGATTGTCTCAAGTTCATAATTTAATAATCTCTTATCTTCAAATAAAAGATAGATGATTAATCACTAATTCACTACTTTGGTTGTTCTCCACTACTAGTTTCATCATAATGTATAGGGCCAATAAAGACGATTTAAACATAATCCTAACCCTTTTTTTCTATTACTTGAGTTGTCTAGAGCACTATAGTTCTTTTAATCAATTTGCTGATTATATGATAAATAAAGATTCAAGTTCATATCTAAAAGATGTTATAATTAATTATATAATTCTTACAAAAGCAATATCCAATAAAATTTTCACTAAGATGCAAAGTCTTAAAAATAGAAAAAAAATTAAAAAATTAAAAATTTTATTAAAGAGAATTAATTATTTATATCCTTATTTCTAACTAATAAATATTTATATTAATAATATTAAGGCTACATATTACTGAAATACTCAACCTATCAATGCAAATATTACTATAAAACCAAATAAAAATAAAATATTGGCTAGTATTTTTGGCAAAATCTCCATAAATGGGTAATCAAGGTCTTTTTCCTAGAAAGGTAAGCACTTGTACGAAAAATATATATTTTTTAAAAATACTATAATAAAAAAATGTATAATGATGGTGGAAGGTACCGCATCAAATCAAATAATAACTTTTTGCAAGATAGAAGAAAGATGATAACGGGCCTAGTCCGTTCAGGTCAGTCTTATTTTTTTATAAAAAAATTACAAATTGATATTATTTTTGTTATCTCAGTTGTCCACTACGGTCAAACTATTTTGACCCATAATTTAGTCAATTCAAGCTAAAATTGGATATTTATTAAATAATTTATTTATATTTAAATTCACGATTCCCTTTTATTAAAATACATAATAAGTATTGAAATTTAATATTTTTTAATTAACTTAATTATTGAACAAGGTTTAATTCTATTTTTTAAAATTTAAATGCATAAAACAATATTACCAACTTTATAAATATTGTAGAAATTTTAACTCCAAAGAGGACAGAATCTGCTTCAAAATCAACAAAATGGATCAAAGTCAATACAGACGGAGCCAACAATCGCTCCACAGTCGGTGGCCTTCTTCGTGACAGTAACGGCCATTGGATTGCAAGTTTTACACAAAATCTCATATGGTGTACTTCAATGTCTTCTGAATTATGGGGTATTTATATCAGCTTATCACTCGCCTAGTGCTTGGGCTTCCGCCATATAAAACTAGAAGTGGATTCGCTTGTGGTGCTCTTCCTCGACTTGCCGCACACAGGCAACCGACCTTATTGTAGCGGGTATTCACTAACTGCTTACCCGTAACTGGTCTGTTGTTTATTGGTATGCTTACTAAGAAAGCAACAGATGTACCAATTGCCACCCATGCGGTATATTTTGATATTTGTGTAACCTACTTCACTATTGCATCTTTAGGGTGCCAATGTATCCTTTTTGAGTATATATTGGGGACTAGTTTTTTTAGATCTATTTTGTAACCTGCTCCTATAGTTTCCATTTAATTAAAAAAAAAGAGAGAGAGAGAGAGATATTCCAAGTTGGTAACTTTTGTCAACAAAGCGTTCCCATCAGGAACCAATGCTTGGTTCCCAAATCTCAATCTGGAATGGTCTTTTTAGTTGCAACGCAAGTATCTTATAAGACAAATGTCTCCTTACGTACGCTTCATTTTACGAGGACTTGCTTACTTGTTTCTTTCCCTATCTTGTCCGATGTATAACAGTCTTCACTAATACAATTTTAGACCGAGTCCAAGACCATCAAAAAAGTGATTTTATATAAAATTAATTTCATAGAATTATTATTATTGTTATGTCAATTTTAATTTAATTTAATTTTTAATTTTTATCACTTTATTATTTATATATATATATATATGTATTGTGTGATCTATCTGAAGCCTCTTAAGAGATGGTCGAGTTGGTAGAGTGGGGAGCATGAGGTCAAAAGGTTTTGTCTTCGAATCCTCCTACTTACGCTTTCTAGATCGAGCATGTCGTACATGACTTGTCTAGTACAAAGTACCTAGTTGGTGTAATTTACAGATCATTGTGTCAATTTGAAGTTTTATCCCGTATGTATCCAAAAGATAACGGCTGCGGGTTTTTCCGTTTCTAAAAAAAAAAAGCAATCTGTCTAAAACATTTTGTCTATTATTTAGATGTGAGATTACGCAATATTAAACTTTTTTAGACTGAGCATGGTAATGAAACTTTTAGTTGTTGTGGTGATTAGTGTTTTAAGATTTGTTGATAACATCAACTATTGGGTTACGATGATTACCAGCTCCCACAAGATTGAAGTGTACAAAAAATATTGGCCTAATCAGCACTGAGTGACTCCTGAAAGGGAAGTAGGGACCAAGAAGACATAATAATAGGCAAAAGTCTTGATCAAGGGCTTATCTTTTAGCCTACTTACTTCAATTTTCGTCAATCTACTTTGGAATTTTCACTTTCGAACCACGATTAGTTGCCATCTAGTTGGCCTCTTAATTCTTATCCGATAATTAGATCGGATCATACTCGAATTCTTTATAATTTTATTAGGCATTTTAAAAAAGTTTATAGATAATTTAATTATACTTTATATACATATTATTTTATTTTAAGTAGGTGTTTGTTTCTCTTTTTGTTTTTGGTTTTTTGTTTTTTTAATTCAGTAAAAAAACTTGTTTCTTTGAATTTTTTTTTCTATTTTTTGTTTTAGTTTTTTCCGGCTTTACAAAATTATGAAAACTATTAAACAGATCGTTAAGTATAGTAAATAATTTTAGGACTCAAGTAAATAATTTTTTAATTGCTATAGTCTAATTTCAAAAATTATTTACAAACTTGTGGTGTAAACGTTAGTTTGTAAAAGTATACTATCTTCGAAGTATTCTCTTAATAATTTTACATCTATTGTTAGGTTAAACATAATTAGTTTATGTGAGCGTCGAAGTAATTAACAAAGTTGCTTCTTTGTGATCACAAACTTACGTATTCAAAGTTACATAAACAATCTTTTTATAAAATTACAAATAAAAGGCTGTGTATATTATAACATTCCTCGTATCTCTGCAAAGCGGGGAGTTTGATAGATTGGTTACATCATATTAGATTAGTTTGAATTACAATGTTGTAATAAAGATGAGTACAATTACTCAAAATTTTATTAATTTTATTTTGTTAATTATTTATTGTTAAATTTAAAAAGAGAAGATAATTAGAGTGGCTATTTTATAGTGATTATACCTCTGTTAATCCAAAATTAAGAAGACAATTAAGAAAGGTTTAACTTGAACGAGTCGGTTCTAAATAAATTATTATAAATACGTAATTATAGATTATATATTTTTTAATTTATTCATATTTAGAAGATAATATTTACGAGGATAAATGACACTGACCTCTTATATAATTTAAAAATTTTCAAAAAGCCTCCTTGACTTTTAAAATCTCTTCATAAAATCTTTCTAATTTTTAAAATTATTTAAAAATTATTCTCTTATACTTGTACTAAAAAAATAACAATGAAACGCACACAACATGAACATCAGTCGTGAATTAATCAAATATCAATAATATGATAATTGAACTCAACTCTTAGGCTATATTTAGTTGGAGTTTATTAATAGAATGTAATATTATTCTGTCGTTGGAAATGAGAGTTTATTATGGAATAAGATGGAAGAAGAGAGTTTCATATTATATCTCATTTTATCCTAAACGGTAAAAATGAAAAATATCTAATTTGAAGGTTCAGGGTGGAATATAAAATGATAAACAACTTTACATTATATTACATTATAAACCTTTCATCTAAACAACATTTTCCTATATTATATCATGAACCCTTTTATTCCTTCAAAATAATTAATAATTTTCTAACATTACATTCATTTACATTTCATTATATTATAAGCTATTTCATTACATTAAAAAACCTTACGTTAGCCTTAAACTCGATCTGAATCAATTAAATTTGGTTTAAATTAATAATTTATTAATTTTAGTCAAATTTAATTGATTCGTTAATAGATTTAAGTTGTCTTATAAATATGATTTGATTAGACTCTGTTTGGTGTTTATATTATGCATATTTTGTCATTAGTTTTTAACTTAAGTCTAAAAAGAATAATTTTTATAAAAATCTAACAATTAAAACGATTTTTAAATAATCTTTTAAATTTTTAATATTTCTTAAACAATAAGAAAGATTTACGTGTCATGTCCTAATTATAAATTACTTATTATTAAAAGAGAGAGAGAGAGAGGGTGTAAGTCTCACCTCTCAGTCATCTAAGTGGAAATCTACTCATGAAATTGGCAAGCCTGAAAAATGAAATATTGAAAAGTACAGACTTGGATGCATTTTATGTTATGGTCAAAATAGGGTTTAAAGAGACGTGTTATTGTTTATGGTCAAAATAAGGTTTAAAGAGACGTGTTATTGTCTTATAGGTGAAGAGTTAATAGCAAGAAGTGGTCCTTGCCCTGCACTCAAGGACCTCTCCGTTCATGCATATACTCATCTCCTTTGAATATGATAAACCCATTTGGTCAGCATTTGCGTATAGTTTAAGAAATCCTACTATTCAACCAATCATTAATATTCACACGTACCGGACAAGTAGTGTTTTATTATTATTTACATCAAACATTACTTTGGTAGTTCTTATGTTTATCCTCTTAGTTTGTAGTAAAGACAAGTGTGATCACATTACTTAAATATGAATAATCCAAATAATTAAAGAGAAATATAAAATTTATAAGTGTTATTTGAGTCTACTATCATAATCATCATCAATACCTAAAAATCTCGCTAAGGTATAAAGTTTGAGAAGATCCGATAGTATGCAATCTTACCCTTATTTAATAGAGAGACTGTTTCTAATAAATTCACGTACATTGAATCGACCATATTAATTAAAGCATGTAATTTATTAATTATTTTATGTATTTAGAGATTTATATAGTACCCTAAAATAGAGATTACAGATATCACTAATATAAAATAGATTATTTAAATTTCATTAACAATTAATTTATCTAAAATTGAATTTGCTAGTACAAATTTATGTGCTAAATTCAAAAGATCCTTCTTTTTTTAATTCTTAAGTAAATGCCAAATTTACAAACAGTCTTTTTATTATATAGGGATAAAGCTAAACCTTCTTATTTTGGCCGGACTGTCATCGGGATGACTTATGACCTTATAAACTTAAAGTCGTTAATATTTCAATATATACATTTTAGTTATATATCCATCCCATAAATTATTTAGCAACATTACAATATAGTTTATATATATATATATATTATTTTTACTCAACCATTGTAATAAATCAAGTGATGGATTGACAAATATCCAACAACAAATGAAACTGAAATGGTAAGACCATTGATTCAAAATAGCTACCTAAAGTATTCTTAGTACCACATCACTTTGTGACTTGTGAAAGGATTAAGAGCAACAACATAGCCAAAAAAAAAGTTTGTTAATAATTGTTAACAATTTATTATATACTTTTAAATATTTATTCAATACCAATATAAAATAATTTTAAAATTTCAAATAATTTGTGTTATTTATAACTTAACATTTGCAAAATGATATTAGTATTAGATTATACTTTAACATAATTAAATTTGTATTAAATTATAGTATCTTAATCCTCAATTTAGCTTATATAATATTACAATTAGACAATTTAAATCTATAAAATATTGGTATATTAATTTTCTGTAATAAATAAAATTTTAATAATATTAAATATAAAATAATATCAAAATTAAGTACAAAAATTAAACTAAAAATAAAAATAAGAATGCAAATTACATATTTATCTATAGGCCATACATATAAGTTAAAAGTTGTTCAAAGCCCATGACGTGCAAAGAGCAGAAGAAGACAAAACCACAACAAGAAAAAAAAGAAAAATAGAAATGAGAAAATGAAATGGAAACTACAGAAAACAGATACGTGGCAATGAATAGGCACTAAACGCCAAATCGCTGGCTACGCTAATCGTCCTTTGTACTGCTCTTCCAGACCCACCCACCAGTACTACTCTTCTTCTGCTAGCTTCTTCTTCTTCCTCCTTCCCTCCTCTGTCTTTTCTATTTATTTTCACATACCCTCTTCCTATTCTTCTTCAATATCAACAAATATACAGAGAGATTTAGCTATGAAGAGGTGTTTATGATGAGATATGGTGGGTTTAAGCATAGTCTTAGAGTCTCAGAAGAGTGGTTTTAGCAACAAAACCCCACAAGTAATCAACAAAGCTACTATGGTTATCAACAAGCCTTCACCTTCTTCTTCGTCTTCTTATTCTTCTTCTTCTTCTTTCCTACTTCCATCTTTTCTTCAACAATGCTTTCTTTGCAAACAGAAGCTCTTGCCTGGTGAAGATATCTACATGTACAAGTAAGTGGTCATGGAGTACACAGATCTTAGTTCTGTAAAGACTTCTCTTTTAACTCATTTTTCTCCATAAAACTCGGTTCTATTTGGTTTATTCTTCTTTGTCCCTAAAGATCTTCGGTTGTTTCGTGTTAAAAAAGGAACTTGTTCTTTCTCTGTATATGCAGAGGGGACAGAGCGTTTTGTAGTGTGGAGTGTAGGTGCAGGCAGATATTCATGGACGAGGAAGAGACTTTAAGGAAAGAGAACTGTTCACTGACTGCCATCAAACCAACCTCTGCCTCTTCTCCTTCTTCTTCAGCCACCTCTCGCCACCGCAAAAGCAACAGAAACTCGCCGGCTGGTGGCTTCGCTTATTGAGAGACTCGAGAGAATGGTGTAATTTTTGTTTTTGTTTTTCAGTCCTCGTACTATAATTTTACTCCAAGTTTCTACCTATCTACTTTTGGAAATGACATTTACACCCTCAGTCCTTTTGCAATTTGGTTTTGGAAGCTTAAACTATAATGAAATGGGCATTTATGTCCAAAACCCTACTTGTCTTGCGTTTCTTAGTGAATAATGCTTAATTTGCATGGCTGCATGTACTTGCCCTAGTTTCTCTAGTAGCACAAAAATATCACTATTGCCCTTCCATACCTTAATCTTAACCTATCTTTAGTTAGGGATAGTTGGGGGTTTGTTAATAAAATAGAATGTAACGTAATATTATTTCATTGAGACGAAAGTTTATAATGAAATGGAATGAATCGATAAGTGTTTTATATTACGTCACATTCTACTTACGTAATGAGTAAAAATGAAAAAAAATTCAATTTAGGATAAATTGTAAAATAATAAATAATATTATATTATATTATACATTTTTATTTAAAAATATTTTACTATATTATATTACGAATCATTTCATTCTTTTCCGACAACAAAATTTTAATATCATATTTATTTATATTTTGTTTCATTTTTCTAAATAGATTATATGAATTTATAAAAGCTTTTCTTATTATGATTCTTAGCCTTATGAAATATTTCATCTATAAATAACATAATCAAATGATTTATGAAATAGGTCTCTTTTAATCTTTTCTTGGCCAAGTGTAGAAGTGTGAATGGATTGGAACTTACTAATATCATGGTTTAGATAAAAAGTTGTCACATTAAATGAAATTTATATAGTTTAGAAGTATAAAGGGAAAGATTTAGAGGACTTAGGACCAAAGAATCTAATACTTTTCTATGTGTCCGGTATTAAGAGTTTGATCATTTATTTAGTACACACTCGAAAGATGGTAATTACGAGTTTAACTCTAATCGAATCCTTAAAAAAGGTACCTAATAATTTTTTATGGGATAAATAGGGTTTTCCACTTTTATGCCTTTTTATATTTTAATAAAAGAGATAATTGTTACCTACCATACCTAAGAATATATACCTTTCTTTGACTTTCAAGTCTTAAACTATAGAATGAGAAAAGAGAAGAAACAAGAAGGAAATGGGTTGGTATGCAAATCCATCCACCACTTTCGAAGTCTTGAATTCAATTTTGTAATAAAAATATATAATTTTAATATGTAATTTGCAAGTAATAAGATAATGACTATGGATTAGGGAATATTGGCATTCTCTAAGTAGGTAGATAGACTTTCTTTGTTTTTGGATAATATACTCAACTTGTATAAAGTAAGCATTTGCCTATTTTGCTCTACTAAATGAATCAATGGAGACATGTTTCAGCTTTTCAAATAACAGAATGCAGCAGCAACTAAAGAAGAACACACAAGATTGATTAGTTACAAGTTTAATTTTTTATATCCAAGTATAACCACATTTCAAGTGAATAACGTGTATACAAGTTATAGTCTGGCTAAGAGTTTTCAGGCCAATGGATTTCAATTAGTACATACAGGCACTATCTATAACTTCATCATAAACTCTCTTGCAATCACCAACCACCATGGTCAACCAGATTTGAATAGCAAAACTGCTTTCTGGTCCAAATAGAAGTAAACAAAGTGGTTCGTCTCGTGCGTCACGTATGAACCTGTGCTTGGAAGCGGATAAAATTAAATGAAAAGATGTAGAATGTTGCTGAAACATAGAAGTAAATATGTTCCTGACAGGATTTTAGCAATGGAGATGAGGATGCATGTCAATCTTGAAGTGAATCACAAGTTAACAAAATAATACTCAAACACACAAGAAGGGGGGTTGAATTGTGTATACTTTTTAATATTACCCTCTTTTCGATTACAGCACTTGTT
>JANKOE010000206.1:86882623-86892865 GCA_026284465.1 Erythroxylum citrifolium | reverse complement strand
CAGAGAACTAACGGCAATTGCTATATCAACAGCCTCTTTCTGCATGTCTTCTTTCATATCAGCATTTTTTATGACGATTTTCTTGGTAGCGGGTGGTGCGACCATGGGAGAGAGTTTCCGGTCATCGGAGTTGGGTTTCATGAGTAGACCGCCGGCGATGCTTCTCTTTGCTTCTTCAGTACTCATCTTTTGCAATTTTACTATTGCCCTGCTTCGAGGTTAAGAGTTACTCTAGATTTCTTGAAGTAGACTTGGTCTTCCTTTTGTGCGTCCACTTTTGGAACTCTATTATTGTGTTATTATTTTGATTTTTAATTTTTTTTCATTTTGTAGATAAAATGTCTTTTATAATTTTAGTGTTTAATGAAATTTAGAAGATTATAATTATGTATATTTAAAAATATCAAAAATACAAATAATATTATGAATGAACTAAATATACTTGTAAATTAAAAATCAAATTTAATAAATAGTAAATTTAATTTAATTGATCAAATCAAAAGAACATGTTTAAGACAATACAAAAATTTAATTAAATATGCATGCCTTAATTTTCAAATAAAATAATTAAACAATTCGTATTTCTCTTATAATTTCTGTTATTCTAAATTTTTTATGGTTATAAATTATAAAAAATTAACATAATATTATATAATCCCTACTTAATATTCTTTTTATAAAGAATTCATTACAAATTTTAATGGTTTGATTAAGGATGACAATAGATTGCAGCCCGTAGCCAGCAGCCCGTAGCCCGATGGACTACCCGGCCTGTGTGCTAGTCCTAAGCTTGACTTCATTTTGTAGCTTTCAACTAGGCTTGGGATCTGAATAGCCCTAGCCCGAGCTCGGGTCGAATTGCCAACCCTAAGTTTGATAGTACTTTTTCTCACAAATCTAACTTCATTTCAATTATTTTAAAGCGAGGATTAGACGAGTATAACAATAACAATGACAAAGTAAAAAATTTATTGACACGTAGAGTTTGCTGAGATCCAGTAATACATAACTTTACTTTTAACTAATAAAAGATTTATACTGTTTTAAGTTGAATATAATCCTAGTGTAATAATTGTTTTAAAGCTAATGTAGTAATAGGATTTTATTTATATTTATAACATTTCCATTAATTAATATCCAAAACAAAAATTTGCCATTTAAAAAGCTTCCTTTATTGTTCATAAATGTGTTATTAAACCTATCATTAAGGATTTCTAAGTTGGGTAATAATTGATATAATAAGACAATCACTCGTGATTAGTTCACTAATTGATATGATTGTGTCGGTTTGCACACATTTAACCAATAATAAATAATTATGATGATTTATTTATAATTAATACTTATTTAATAATTAATGTCTTCAAATCTCAAATAATTACAAATTAAATGAAATTTATCGTATATTTATAGAAATAAAATCATTAAATTACATCTAATCAATTTTTATAAAAAATTAATAAAATTCTATTTATTTAAGTTACAAGCTTATTTCACATATATTAATTAGTTTAATCAAATAATTAATTTTTATTAATAAAAATTGGACGGCCAAGCTGTTCGATGGATTGATAGTGATGGGACGGAAGCATCGAAGTCTGTGAGCTGCTACACCTAATTCCATCTCATCACTCTTCATTGCTACACTGCTCTACACTCGCTTCTATGTAATCCCCCGAAAGCTTAACAACTGAAAACCAGACACGTAGTGGATTTATCCATGACGTCAAGGCTCATCATATTGTACGTTTCCGTTACGGGACCCACTCTACTATACACGTGGCTTGCTGTAATGAAAACACGATCTCTAGACGTATTTAGAGTTTCGAGGCTAAACGTTAATAAACAGTCTCGAACTTGCAGGAAGAGCGCGTGAATGCACCGCCCCGGTCATGGACCAATAGGCCCAATCTAATACGTAATAGATTGAATTTCTCTGCTTACAAACTACAAAGTGCTAATTTTGATTATTTTAATATCAAAATTTCAATAAAGTTATTCAATTTTTTAAAATTAAATAATTTAATATAATGAAAATTAAAAATAAATTAAATTAACATTTTATTCATCACTTAATTCTTTGAATATCAAATAAATATATAAATTTTAAGTACATAATTACAAATATATTCACGTGACTCAATAATTATATTAACTCGATAATAAAAAATTATATAACTCCTTTTAATTTTACCATTACGGTGTTTTGTTAATAAAATATTAAGAAAAATGATATTTATAAAATAAATTATTTATATTGAAATAAATTTATTGATAATTTTAAAATCTATTATTTATAATAAAACAAATGATTATATATATGTTTAAAATTTATTTAGGAAATAAATAAATGATAATATTTATACCTTTATTACAAAAAAAATATAAAAAACATATTATTATAAAAAGACAATAAACCTTAATTTTCTTTAAAAAGTTCTAATTTTTTAATTTGTTAAAAATCCTCAAAGCACTCAATAATTAATCTTTGAAAATGCAAATAACAAGACAATAGTCCTTTTAAATGACTTATAAATATAATCGAAGATGCATTAATATTATTTAAAATTATAATTAAATTTTTTATTAATTAACAGTAAAATAGACTTCCTTAAATCGTGTGTTTTTACGAAATTATTTGTTTCTAAATTTGTACACTCACCCCCTCAAATCCTGGAAGTGAACTCAAACACCCTTATCCACAAGCACTTGTGAGATACACGCGAAGATATTATACTACCATATAAACCTCGTTGAACATTAATATACCCGTCCCTATTACATTAACTTCTACAACTGTAACTTCATCCAACACTGCACGACACTTGTTGTCTATATATCACAAATAGGAATAGTTACTAAACCCAATTTAGCGTCTGGTACTTTGGAGTCGACGAAGCAAAACTCATCTCAGAAGAGTTGAAGCGAAGATGAGCAGCATCGGAAAGGGAAGAACCACCATTGAAGTGGGACCTGATGGGGTGGCTCTGATTACCATCATCCATCCTCCTGTCAATTCTCTGTCTTTTGATGGTACTTCCCTCTTTGGTTTTGAGTTTTTGTTGTCACTTGGGTCTGGATCTTATTTGTTTTGTTCATTTTTAACTGGCCCTTTTGAGATTGTAGCTTGATTTTAGTGTTATGGCCTGAAATTTCACTGCTTGTATAAAAAATCAGTGGATTTACGTTTTGGATGTATCGGTAAATTGAATGGTTGGATTGTGGGACTTATTAATCTCTGTGTCTCTCAGTTTTGAACGGCTTGAGAGATTGTTATGAGCAGGCCTTAAGGCGAGATGATGTGAAGGCCATTGTTATTACAGGTTTGGGCTAAAAGATTATTGATTATTAATACCATAGAGCTATATTTCATGAAACAGTGGTCTGGAATAACATGTTGAGTTGTCTAATTAAGATATCATGTCAATGGAGCAGGAGCAAAAGGGAAGTTTTCTGGGGGGTTTGATATTACTGCATTTGGTGGAATGCAATCTGGAAAGCTGGGTATGTTCAACAATGTCAGTTTTCTATGTTCTGGTAATTCATTGCTCTGAATTCGATTGAACCCGATTCTGTTTTCTCAGAACAACCAAAGCCTGGTCTTATATCAGTTGAATATTTCACTGATACATTTGAAGGTACAATTGTGGTTTTGTTTCTCTTCTTCATTGCTTTAATGCTTACTTAACTTACTCTAGATCAGCAATTTGAGTTCTTTTATTTGTATTGTAGCTGCTAAAAAGCCGTCTGTTGCTGCAATTGATGGGCTTGCCTTGGGTGGAGGACTGGAGATTGCAATGGTATGTGTCATTTTAAGTGTTGCCTCTTTAAATCTTTTTTTTTGACTTGCTCATACTGTTTCAAATTCGTCTTTCAGACATGTCATGCACGAATCTCAACCCCCAATGCACAACTTGGTCTTCCCGAACTTCAACTTGGTATACTCCCTGGTTTTGGAGGTACGTTAGAGGATTATTAAAAGATATCCTTCCTGTAGTATTTTCTTCTTTTTCTTTTTTCTTTTTTCAAAATCTCGGCTTCTGCATTTTATGTACGCGCTTTTTACTTGTAGTGTATCATTCATAGAAGGTTGTAGGGAACACAACTGATACGTGTATGGAGTGGTATTCCAAGGAGTTACTTGTTTTGTTGTATGTGACAACACTGGAATCTAGAATGTGGACATAGTTTATAATGATAATAGGAGAGCTATTTGGTTTTCATCATCTAGGTGAAAGAACCATAGATGATATCCATGTGAAATATGTGTGAGTGAATAAAACTATGAAAACTAAGTTGTCACTGGTTACTTCTTGTAGATTTTTATGTAACACTTTTGAGATAATAGCAATTATTATTTAACGTCCTGAAGGTGGCTCAGGGAGTGCTCTTCTTCTTTGAGACTTGAATCTCGAAATGAGTTTAGGCGCCACTGTTAATGGCATAGTTCAAGTATCCAAGTATTATGCTCTACAGTTTCTCTTCTAATGTGTGGATATTCTCCAAATCTGAATTCTGTTAGTATTGAAATATGATCTAGCCTTGTTGTAAGTGCATTTCCAGATATGATTTCAGATTGACTACCGTACAATAAATTGTGCATGATACTTGTTAAGACTTGTTTTTTGATTGTGGGTCTAATGACTCTGAGTTGGTTCAGGAACGCAGAGACTTCCACGTCTTGTTGGTATCGCAAAAGCCCTTGAAATGATGCTGGTATGCTGTAGCTAGAACTGCTTTTGTGAATGTCTTCTACAATTTTGATTTTCCATATGGATGTTTGTCAATTAATGTCTCTATCACTTCCTTTTGCCACCGCTCTCTTTTCTCCATCTCCCCATAAAATAGACATCAAAGCCAGTAAAGGCAGACGAAGCACATTCTTTGGGCCTTGTAGATGCTATTGTTTCACCTAACGAGTTGGTTAGCACTGCACGTAGATGGGCCTTGGATATCTTGGAACGTAGGAGACCATGGATTATCAGTCTTTACAGGACTGACAAATTAGATCCCCTTGGTGAGGCAAGGGATATATTCAAGTTTGCAAGAGCACAAGCCCGTAAACAAGCTCCACACTACAGACATCCCATATTGTGCATTGATTCTGTTGAAGAGGGCATAGTTTCCGGCCCCCGGGCTGGTCTGTGGAAGGTTGTACCTCATTACCTCTTTTTCCATTTTGTATGGATTACTTAGAGTGTGCAACTGTGTGACAAGGTTTTTGATATTGGCAGGAAGCTGAATCTTTCAAAGTACTAGTTCAATCAGATACCTGCAAGAGCTTGGTCCATGTCTTCTTTGCTATGCGAGGAACCACTAAGGTTGTAATGCAGTTTAACTTGCTGAATTGTTAAATATTCATCTAAGCAACAAATTGTGTACTACTTTGATGGGATAGATAATTTCTTATGTACTTGGCTTCAAGTTCCATATGAAGTACTCCGCCATGTGTTGTCATTGATTCTATGATATATGAGTGCAGTACATTTACTTTCTGGGTTCTCCACCATGCAAGTTTATTAGTTTTTATTGCCTCATTCTACGTTAGGTCCCTGGAGTTACTGATCGAGGGTTGGTACCAAGAAGAGTGAAAAAGGTTGCTGTTCTTGGTGGGGGACTGATGGGTTCGGGAATAGCAACTGCATTGGTTCTCTCTAATTATCCTGTAATCTTGAAAGAAGTGAATGAAAAGTTTTTGGAGGCTGGAATAGGCAGAGTTCGAGGTAAGGACCCGTCCTTGTGTTATGAGTTTGTGCTTTGGTATCTATAAACTCAAATCTTCGTTGGTTTTTGTAGCAAATCTACAAAGCCGTGTGAAGAAAGGGAAGATGACTCAAGAGAAGTTCGAAAAGACCATCTCGCTTCTTAAAGGAGTCCTTGATTATGAAAGCTTTAGAGATGTAGACTTAGTCATAGAGGTACCGGAAACAACTCCCGTATTCCACATTGTTTTAACATTTTGATTGTGATCCTCAATTTGAAAGAGCTTACTCCTCAATATTTGATCCTTATAATAGGCTGTCATTGAAGATGTTTCCCTGAAACAAAAGATATTTTCTGATCTTGAAAAGTATTGCCCACCACATTGCATACTCTCAAGCAACACTTCCACAATTGATTTGAATTTGATCGGTGAGATGACCAAGTCCCAGGATCGGATTATCGGAGCTCATTTCTTTAGGTAGCTTCTGGTATCTTATTATTGATAACTTCATCAACTTTTCATTTTCAAATGAACCGACAACCTTTCCTCCTCACACAGTCCTGCCCATGTTATGCCCCTATTGGAAATCGTTCGTACCAAGACAACATCTCCCCAGGTAATTGTGGATCTTCTTGATGTGGGAACGAAAATAAAGAAGACCCCCGTTGTGGTGGGAAACTGCACAGGCTTTGCTGTTAATAGGATGTTCTTCCCTTATACTCAAGCTGCTATGCTGCTTGTTGAGCGAGGGACTGATCTTTATCAAATTGACAAGGCAATCACCAAATTTGGAATGCCAATGGGCCCATTCCGGTATGTGATACTCTGAAATTCCTGTTTTTATATTTTCTTCTTCTGAATGACTAGGTTATGATTGAGTTCAGCTTTGATATTAATGTTAAGGTGTTCTGAATTAGTGCTCCAAAGGCCTCTGATAACTTAACTATTCATGCAGATTGGCTGACCTAGTTGGTTTCGGTGTGGCTGTTGCCACTGCCTTGCAATATCTTGAGAATTTCCCAGAGCGGACCTATAAATCCATGATTATTCCCCTAATGCAAGAAGATAAAAGAGCTGGTAATTTTATTCCCTTAATATCCAAGTCTCCTGTAGCCCCAACATTATTGATCCTTACATCTGATATCACTGAATGTGAACAACACTTTAGTTGAATCTATATGGTAATTGTAACTACTATTCAATCCTCAGGTGAAGCTTCTCGAAAAGGGTTCTATTTGTATGATGATAAGCGCAAAGCTAGCCCCGACCCTGAAATAAAGAAATACATTGAGAAGGCCAGAAGCATTTCTGATGTCACCATTGATCCCAAGGTTCTCTTTCTTTGGTTTTCCTGTTACTTCCAGTTTAACGTCACTTGTTTTATGGCAAACTACAAATGTCTTATGTTGCTAAGGACAAAAACATGTTTTGTTTCTTTATCCTCGCCGCAGCTGGCAAAGTTATCGGAGAAGGACATTGTGGAAATGTCATTCTTCCCGGTGGTGAATGAGGCATGCCGTGTCCTTGATGAAGGGATTGCAGTCAAAGCTGCCGACCTCGACATTGCTTCTATTATGGGAATGGGATTTCCTCCTTTTAGGTAGGCCAATACAACTTGTTACCCAGAAAACCGAAAAAGAACTCTCTACTCGTTTACTCCTGCGTTTGAAACACTTGTTTTACATTTTGAGCAGGGGAGGTGTTTTCTTGTGGGCTGATTCGCTTGGCTCTAAATACATTTACTCAAGATTGGAGGAATGGTCGAGGGCATATGGAGGATTCTTCAAGCCTTGCGCTTATCTAGCTGAAAGAGCTTCAAGGGGTGCCTCACTGGTAAGATAATTGGAACCGGTATTTGCGCATGTTATGAATAGAATGACGAATAGTATACATAAACACTGCTATATTGATTAATAGTATTATCCGTACCTGCGTACCTAAAGCGATGTTATTAGGCATATGCTTTAGCTCCATTTCGGGTATCGAGTGTTTACATTCTACCTCAGAAACGGACCTGTAATACCTTCTTCACGAACAGAAAATCAAACAGCTGAAGCCATCTAACTTGCTTATTGTTGAATAATAGACTTGGGCCCGATGTAACTCTCAAAAGCTAGCTCAAGGGGTTGAGGCACCCAATCTATTATGAACACCATACCCATGGTGTTGACCACCGATGTGGGAGGAACGCAACACGCCCCCTTCCCACGAGGCTCTGATACCATGTTGAATAATAGACTTGGGCCCGATGTAACCCTCAAAAGCTAGCTCAAGGGGTTGAGGCACCCAATCTATTATGAACACCATACCTATGGTGTTGACTACCGATGTGGGAGGAACGCAACACTTATGCATAAAATGGTATCTTAAGTACGAACCCATGGCATGAACCCAATAAGTCGGCTACTTCCTCTGCATCATATGTTATCGAGTCAGCAACCAATGTATTAGTTTACTGACCATATGTATAATGAAGTGTTGGGAGTATTTAACGGTTTATCTTCTCTATTATGGTGGATGCAGACTGCTTCAATGGACCAAGCTAAGTCGAGGTTGTGAGGTGAAGTAGGCATAACACACTTCTTCAAGCTTGCTTGTTCCTGTTCCGTCGTGTGCCTACTTATAAGGCACAACACGAGCCAAATAATGTAACGAACCAGGGAATGTTTCACAATAAAAATTATTCTTATGTCTTTTTTTGTTGACAATTCAATTGCATACCAAGATTTTTAGTGGATTTTCACCTATTTTTTAATTATCATTTCCTTATTAATATATTATCAATCTTTATTAACAATTTTTTATTTTTATTGAAACTTATTTTCACTGCCGTTAACTTTTGTTAAAAACCTTAGTTGTAAAAACGATGTCGTAGGGTTCCTTTTTTTTTTTCTTAAATGCACCGTTTTGATGTTTGTAAACATAATTAAGAAGTCGATAATTTTCAATTATAAAAAAATTTCAGATTAATTTTTAATTTTTTATTCGATTTATTTTAATAATTAAAATTAAAAATTAATTGATTGATTAGTTAGGGTTTAGCTTGTCTTGTCTCTCTCTCTCTTCTGAGTACAAGCGTTGGTCTTGTCGTTTATGTGCAAGGTGAGTTTCTAGGTTTTGGTTCGACACTGGTTTTTCTCAGGCTATCGATTTAGCTTCATGAATCCAGGGTTGCAACGGCTCTCTATTTGGGAAAAAGATAATAGCGAGTTCGTTGTTTCTCCAGAGGACGTTCAGAATGCAACGGGTTTTGCTGCGATACTTAAGGACGCACAAGGTAGGTTTGTGACTGCTATTTCAGGTTTTTTTCCTACCTTGTTTGACCCAGTTTTAGCCTAAATTATATCTATAAGGGAAGCTCTATCTTGGCTAAAAGACCAATAGCTTGACAAGGTAATTGTGGAGTCGGATTGCTTGGCAGTTGTCCAATCAATTTTAGCTCCTTCGTCAAATCGGTCTGAGATTGAAATTTTGACTCTTAATTGTTTATCATTCAAGCGACATTTCTTTCACTTCTCCTTTCAATGGACGCGTAGGATTGCCAATAAGGCAGCTCATGCTTTAGCCAGAGTAGCCTTATTACAGCAAACTCATATCACTGGACTGATCGTCCTTCTTGTTTAGTTTCCATTTTAAATTCATATTGTTCGGCTTCTGTTATTGTTGAGGGAGAAAGGCTATTAGATTTCGGGTGTACGGGATAAGCCTATTGACCTAAATTAGTTTTCTTTGCCTTTCCTGCCTTTGTCTATTTTTGCGCGTTTTTATTCAGAAAAAAAAGATTGATTAGTTAATCATTTAGGTATATTTTAATTAAAATTATTTTTTAATTAAAAGACTAAACCTTCCATTCGTTGGGGAACAGGTGTACACGTCGCTTCCTACAACTACAAAACAGAACAAACAAACAGCAGATGACGTGGAAGCAACACGGCCAAACGCAAGCCGACAGGACAATAGCATCTTTCAGCTTTTGCCTTGAAAGGGTAGAGAATAGAGACAGAGAAGAGTAAAATACGAAGCATGTGATTCACGACCCCAAACAACTTGCGTGGTCGTTCACACATCACAATCAATGCTTTTGATTGTGCATCTTTTCTACAATATAATGGGATCACATGTATCTTACTTTAATTTTAAAATAATAAATACGTTCAATTTTAGTTTGATCCAACTTAGATTTAAATTGCACAATATTTTTATATTTAATTAATTATAGTTAATTTCATGAATCGAACATGTAATTTTATCGGTTCTTCTAAGCTTTTGTTTGGTTGGGTTTATATCGGTAAAGTTTTTGTAAGTAATGTTTTTTTTGTAGATCTTTTTTTAAAAGTATTTTTTTAAAAAACTAGTTAATTGTTTGACTGTCATTTAAAAAAGAGTTTTTTTAAGAGCTTCATACAATAAATTGTTTGGTAACATAAAAATAAAATATATTTTTAATTTTAACTATATTTCATTTTGTAATAAAAATTATTTATGCATATAAATATTATTTAAAGTATATTAAACAATATGCAAAGTACAATATATTA
>JANKOE010000206.1:86856655-86867337 GCA_026284465.1 Erythroxylum citrifolium | reverse complement strand
CATGACAAATTCCGGGACCAAACCCTAAATTCTTAACTTTATTCCATAATTCACAACTTAAATTATTAAATCCTTAACTGTCAATTAAATCTGAAAATTTACAAATTTCACATAGAGAGGTAGAAAATTTTCTTACGAATCCAACGCTTCGAGAATCAGGTCATTCGGAGGTCGGATGACAAAGATATGATCAAAAGAGTGGAAAAATTGCAAATTGTGAGTTCAAAGATTGAAGTTTAGCACACACAAGTCGACTTATCCAATGAAACACACATAAGTCGACTTACACTACACAAGTCGACTTACAAAATAACACAAGTCGACTTACACTTGCATAACTCGACTTATTGAAGAGCGGAGATGAAATTTTCGTGAAAAACGTTGATGTAAGTCGACTTATATACCATGATAAGTCGACTTACAACACTGTTCATCTTCTTCTTCACCAACCCATACGAAAACAACAGAATTTTCTTCCATTTTTCTTTAACTTCTTCACTTTAAAACTAATCTATTCAGCATTTCTAACCTATCAGAAACAACTTTACACTCCAAAGATCACAAAACTAACATTCCAACTTTCTCTCTCTCTCTCTACGGTATACTTTCAAAATCCTTATTATTACCTTTCCTTTCATTTCCTTTATCTCATCTTACACTTCATTAAACCCCTTTTTATAACACAACCTTCCCTAATCCTCGTTTCTTATCATCAGACTCTTTTAAATCCTTTTTCATACATATTCGTAAAAAAAACAGAGCATCACCGACATCCAACAATTATTTTCTGTTTTTATCATTATTCACTAATCTTCATTTAACTCAAAACTACACAGTCTCGATACACTTCCTGCTTAAACTCATATCCATACGTACCCATAGATACATACACGTGAATAGTAAAGGAAACAACTTACATATATTTCTGTGAACCAAGAACAGAGTATACAAGGTATGAATATATTTCATCTACTCCATACATCACAGTCACACATCGAAACTATACTGCTCATATTTCTTATGCATGCATATATATACATTACACTGAAATATTATGACTTACTTGTTTCAGCAAAATTCCGACAGTGAAAGTGAGAAGCTTAGTTGTTTTCGGTGAAGAACAAAGCAACCGAAGGCATTTTATTATATTCAAACCAAAGTATGAGATAACGTGGGTGTTGTTTTGCATGAAGGACAAGTATCAAAGACGTGTCGTATTAATTTAGCTAAATGTCTCTTTTACATGCTACCACGAGTCACTGAATACTTGGTCCATTTTTACAGTATTATTTATTTATTTATTTATTTATTATTCTTAAAACAAACAAATACTCAATATTTTCCGAAAATTCCTAAAATTTACCAAAAATTAAGAAATAATATTATTACTCTCCAATTAAATTTTCAACTCAGAAATAATTCACCAAAAATGTCTAAATGACTCAAAATGTACAAAAATTGCCAAATCATATTTAATACATTCCAAATAAATCCAAAATTTTAGTTATAATCCAATTTATCCGAAAAATGTCATGAATGCATGCCAAAATGCTTATGCACAAATATGCGAATATTCAAATATACAAAACATAAAACGGACTAAATTTTCTTAATATTCTAAATATGGGGCATTACACTTCCGCCCTCATTTGGAAAAACGATCATTTTTGTTGTTGTTGATCGTTTATCAATGTTTGCTCATTTCTTTGCCTTACTAAGCAACTTTGATAGTAGCAAGTTGGCATTGATATTCTTGAATAGAGTTGTTAAATTGCATGGTATACCAACGAAAATTGTAAGTGACAGGAATCCGTTGTTCTTCAGCAAATTTTAGGAGGAATTGACCAAGCTCCAAGGAACGACGAGAGCTTTAAGTTCGGCCTATCATCCTGAGACCGATGGTCAAACCAAAGCGGTGAACAAGGTATTAGAAATGTACTTGCGTTGTTTTATTGCTGACACTCCGAACACTTGGGTAACATTGCTTCCTTGAGCTAAGTATTGGTACGATACTTCCCACCACGGCTCGACGGGGATGACTCCATTTCGTGCTCTTTATGGTCGAGATCCACCTACATTGATACGGAACATTCCCGGCACCGCCAAGCTCACTGTCGTGGATCAAGAATTGTCCAAGCGCGACCAAATCTTGGCGCAACTTAAGGTGAATTTGCTTAAAGCTCAAAACCGAATGAAAAACCAGGCCGACAAACATCGAAGGGACGTCTCATATGAAGTTGGAGACTAGCTTTTTGTCAAGCTACAACCCTATCGACAGTATCCTTGAAATTACATCGAAATGAGAAGCTGGGGCAGTGATATTTTGGTCCATTCAAAGTCCTCAAGAAAATCGGAACAGTGACCTACAAATTGGAATTGCCTCCATCATCATGAATCCATCCCGTTTTCCATGTTTCGGTCTTAAAAAAATGTGTCGGCAATCCACAAACTCAGAGTATTCCTCTACCTCTTATTGAATCCGACCACGAGCCACAGCGCACGCCTTCCCACATTTTGGCTACTAGAGAGCTGGAGATTGAAGGAAAGACAGTGCCTCAAGTGTTAGTGCAATGGGAAGGCATGGGGACCGAGGCAGCAACCTTGATGCCAACTGACGAGTTTCAAAGAAAATACTCTGACTGGAACCTTGAGGACAAGGTTATTTTTGTAGCAGGGAGCAATGAGACAAGCCTTGATCCACCAACAAAGCCCAAGGAAATTGATTCAGCAGAGAAACCATTATCCCTTCGAAGGTCACAGCGAGTGAAAAGGGGAGCAGTTGTCCTAGGTGATTACGTGTGAAGCTAATATGAATTCTGTTAGGAAATTTTGTTACTGAGGAAATATAAATATCCTTAAGGTAGGGAAGTGAGGTCATGTTATTGCTTGTATTGAATTGGTCTTCTTTTCTCTTTGCTGAGCACTATTATGTGATTAGCTTTTTCTCTTCTCAATCCCTCTATATTTCTGCTGCAATTTCTATGTTTTCCCAGAACTTGTCATCTATTTCCTAGTAATACCAATTTCCATTTTAGCTACTGTTATTTGTCCATATTTTATCTGAATTCCTTACATCTTCCTTTAGAAATGCAAGGTATTTCTTAGGTCATATGTTTGGTATGAGTATCGATAGTTAACACAAAGAATCGATGACCATGTGTGCTATGATTTGTTTATCATTATGTTAATTATGATTTCTAATACTCTTTTAGTTATGATGAGTTTTTTTTTCTAAATATGATTAAACTGATCTAATTAGGGACCATTTTTGTTTATTTTATTGTCTTTAAACTAATACGATTTAGTAACCACTCAATGGATTTAAGTAATTACCATCAATTCGTAATTACTGGTGGTAATGATCCGGTTGAGTTTGAATCTACCCAAGCCTAAATTTGGTCCAAAATTTTTCTCTTTAAGTTTGAGTTTGATTCGAAATTCGATATGATTCAATTATTATTTTAATTTTTAAAATAAAAACAACTTTACTATTTTGAAAATTTTGTTTTTTTAAAACTCAAATTCTTCATGCCAATTGATTCAAATCGAATCAGGTTGTATCTGGTCGGGTAAACCTTGCCAACCTACTTGTAATTGTTTTTGAAATTTTTTTCAAAACTTTTTAATCGTTGATTGTGATAAATTTGTTTTATTGTTTATGACTTCCTTGATCATACTCTATAAAATGTATATATATGTAAAATTTTGTAAGATTTGACTTAAATAAATTGAGTATATTCAAGCTCAAATGGGGTTCCATCGTAAATTGAAATATATATATGAAGTAACTTACTAGATTTATATACATGCTAAAGGCCATGTATTCTTTCTACGTGGGACAAACTTCCACTTATATTTCAATATGTTATCCTCGTGTGTGGGCTAATTTAATGCCCAACACGTAACACGGTTTATCGTGTCGAGGTGATGATGAGTAACCCAAGAGCAATCTGCTAGGATATTATGTTAAATTTTGTCAGATTGAGCCCAAATAAGCTGAGCACATACAAACTCAAATGAGGTTTCATCCTAAAACTAATTGGTGATAGGAGGAGTAACTTAGTAGGCTTATATACTTGCTCAAGGTCATATATTTTTTCTATGTATGACAAACTCCCATTTATGTTTCAACAATATATATATATATATATATATATAAAAGGGTTTATAAATCTATAAAATGTAAAATTAATTAATAATTTGAAATGAAGCTGTTGTAAATTAATTTATAATATGTTAAAGATAATATTAAATCGACTTTCTATTAAAATTACATCAAATAGGAACTAAAACAAAATTATTTTAATTTTTTTTGAGGGAAAAATTATTTTAAAATTTTGAATCTAACCATTTATTTTAAATAAAAGAGATTTACATAATTCTAAAATAATAGGTTAAGATATTAATTACTCCACCAATACCTGCAAGTAGTGTTGTCTTTGCCCTACCAATACCTGCAACTAGTGTTATCTTTGCCCTGCGTATAACTTCAGTGTAACTGTGATCTTTCAGTTCTCTTGTTCTTTTCTCCTGTACAAGCTTTCGTCTTCTTCTTCTTCTTCCTCCTTTTTTTTTTCCGGTTATACGATGTTGAACTCCGGTGGGTTTCTGGTAGTGGGACATTTTGGAGAAAAGTGAAGAACCGATCAAGAGCAATTTGAGCTTTGCTGTGTTCATCCTTGTGGGCTTATACTATGGGAAGGATCACAAGCCCTGACGCTCTCTTTGTTTTCAGTGTCAGTTCTATGGAAGCCATACTGCAGATTATCCTTGTTAACTCTATTCCTTCAATATGATACGCCAACGATGAAGGAGAGCCTTATATACATACACAAAAACAAAAGAAGAAGATATACATCTTTCTTCTGGGCCACTAAATTTTGAAATTTTAATCTTTAAAATTATTTTAAAAATATTAAATTTTTTGAAATATATGTGATATGAATATTATACTTAAAATAATCAAGTGATAATTTAATATAAATTTTAAATTCTAAGATAATTATAATAAATTATAGCTTAGATTTAATTTATTCAAGTGTGATTTAAAAGGAGTCCAATTCCTAATTTTTTTAAAAAATAAAAAGTTCTTTAGATAATTTTAAAGATTATGAAAGTTTTACATTAATGCCAAACTTTTTTGAAAGTCAAATTTAATAATTTAATAAGAATACATAATATACCTTCCAATAAAAATGAAATAATAGATAAAAACAGTATTATATTTACTTTTGTTTAGAAACTTTGTGTATGATACTCTAACAATATTTGGAATGTAATTTAAAAATCCAAAATGTTAACATTGATATAATTTTTTTTGAAAAAATTCGACATTGAATATTTAGGTCTCTTTTGGTAACCAATAAAGAAGGAATCGAAATAAAAAAATAAGCATGAAAATGAAAAGTAAGAATGTGTTAGGTGTGTAAAGAAGGATCTGGTGAATGGATATATCCTTGATACTACATGTTCATTTCACATGTGTCCCAACAAAGACTGGTTCTCCATATATGATCCAGTTGGTGGTGGAGTTGTATTAACAGGCAACGATCAAGCTTGTAAAGTGGATGGTGTAAGCACTATCAAATTAAAAATGTTTGATGGTATGGTAAGAATGTTGATAGATGTTCGCCATGTCCCAGACATAAAGAGAAATCTCATCTCTTTAAGTACCTTGGATTCAAAAGGTTACCATTACACTGGTAGAAGTGGAGCTCTCAAAGTAGTCAAAGGTGCCCTGGTCGTGATCAAGGCTTTTCAAATTTGCAAACTGTATGTGTTGAAAGGAACGTTTGTTATTAGAGTAGCTTATGTGACTACGTTAGCTCCATCAGAATCAGATGTCACCAGATTATGGCATATGAGGCTGGGACTTAAGAGTGAAACAGGTCTAACCCTATTAAGCAAAAGAGGTCTTTTATGTAACCAAAAAGTGTCAATTAAATTTTTGTGAACATTGTGTATTCGACCAACGAAAAAGAGTAGTTTTTCTAATGTGGTTCATAAGACAAAAGGCACTTTAGAATACATTCACTATGATCTTTGGGGGCCTGCACATGTCTCTTCAAAAGCTGGTGCTCGGTACATGCTTACCTTTATTGATAATTACTTCAGGAAGGTATGGACATATTTTTTGAAACACAAGAATGACGTATTTATCATTTTCAAACAATGGAAGGCCCTGGCTGAAAAACAGATAGGTAGAAAAACAAAGTGGCTCAGGACAGATAATGGCTTAGAGTTCTGTAACAGTGAATTTAATGATTTTTGTAAGAATGAAGAAATATTCCGCCATTTGACAGTCAGAGGTCTGTCGCAACAGAACAATGTGACAGAAAGAATGAACAGAACAATTTTAGAGAAAGTTTGTTGTATGTTGTCCAACTATGTCCCATCAAAAAAAATTTGGGCTGAAGCAGCATCAACAACGTGTTACTTGATAAATCGCTTTCCATCGACAACCATTGACTATAAGGCTCCAGCAAAGGTATGGCCTGACAAACCTACCGATTATTCAAATTTAAAAAATTTTGGGTGTCCAACACATGTAGATGTTAATTATGGAAAGTTAAAATGCAAATCCAAAAAGTACATATTTATTAGATATCTTGATGGCGTCAAAGGATATAAATTATAGTGTCTTGATCCTAAGGCTCACAAACTAATCGTTAGTAAGGATGACATTTTTTATGAATCAATTATGCTTCATCCAAAGGAGGAGACTCCTATTTCTTCTGATATAGGTGTGAAGAGTATGTCTAAGCAGGTGGAGTTTGAGGTAGAGAATCATCCTCCACAAAACATCTCTTCAGAGTAGATTAACGACCACACAATCACAGAAGAAAAAGCCATAACGGCAGAAGAGGAAGAAACTTCATCACAAGAAAAGGAGGAGTATTCCATTGTGAGAAATAGATCCAAGAGATAAATAAAACCACCAAGGAAATATGATGATACAATTTTAGTGGCATATGCATTTGCAACAACACAAGAAATAAAAAGTATTGATAAGCCTTCCACTTATTCAGAAATTGTTTATTGTGATAATTCTGCCAAATGGGTGATTGTTATGCATGAAGAGGTTGAGTCTCTCCATAAAAACAAGACATGGGAGTTAGTCAAACCGCCAAAGAGCAAGAAGATTGTTGGATGCGAATGGATCTTTAAGAGGAAGGAAGGAATTTTTGGCATTAAAAATGTCAAATACAAGGTACGTATTGATTGCAAAAGGCTACAGTTAAGTTCAAGGAATTGACTTTAATGATGTTTTTATACCTGTTGTTAAACATAGCTCTATTGATGTTTTACTTGCATTAGTAGCTATGCATGATTTGAAATTAGAGCAGTTGGATGTTAAAACTACTTTTTTGCATGGTGAATTAAAGGAGAAAATATATGTGCAACAACTTGAGGTTTTGAAGTTGAAGGAAAGAAAGACCATGTTTGTTTGTTGAAGAAGTCATTGTATAGTTTAAAACAATCTCCTAAGTAGTGGTATAAATGGTTTAACTCATTCATGGTAAATCACGACTATTTTAGAAGTCAATATGATAGTTGTGTTTATTTCAGAAAACTTGATGATGGTACATACATTTATCTATTGCTTTATATTGATGATATGCTTCTGCCAAAAACATTTATGAGATTAGTAGGTTGAAAGCTGAACTTAATAGTGAATTTGAGATGAAAGATCTAAAAGTAGCTAAGAAAATTTTAGGGATGAAAATTCAAAGAGATAGACTTGCAAACAAACTTTACCTTACTCGAAAGAGTTTTATTAAGAAAGTTTTAGAGTGTTTTGGTATGAAGATGCTAAACTTATAAGTACTCCTCTCGCTGCTCATTTTAGGCTTTCAGTTGCTTTATTGCCACAAACAAATGAAGAAATTAACTTAAATTTAAATTGAATAATTTTTTTAGATTTAATTAATTATAGTTAATTTATTGAATCTAATGCAATTCAAATTTAAATTAATAAAATAGATTAAGTTTGATTGAGAATTTTTTAAACTTAATTATATATTTAATCAAATTTAATTTAAATTAAGATAATATTATGGTCCAACTTTAAGAGTGTCAATTTTAAATTTTTTATGATTAATTTATGCATTAAATGAGATAAATTATGTGCAAATTTAGGTTGCATGCAAATTAAAACACAAAAGAGGGGATTTTAAAAGAAAAACATACCAACATTTACCTAAAGAAAATAAGAACTAGTGACATTATGGAAGAGAAGTTATTCTAAGGGCTACCTTAGAGCATGAGGTTTTTCGCTTCGTGAGAGTAGCAAGAAGTTCGTCAATTGTTTGCAGCATTCTCTTTGTTTTTTACAAAGAGACTATTTTTATGAATCGAACATGTAATTTTACCGGTTGCTCTAAGATTTATAAGAGAAGTTAATATTTAAACTTTTAAATTGATAATTAACAAACACTCACACATATATATATAATTCCACATCTATCCGTATTGACTTTAGTGGCAACAACTATTTATTCCATAGTTATACTAACTATTTTATTTTTTATTTCAATAATTGATTATATTAATTTAGCATAATCAATCATAAATATGTTATGTCATCAAAATATTTTAAGGCAAGTTGGACGTAAACATCAAATCTCAGAAGATCTCTTTGCAGAGATCTTTAGACAATTAATTTAAGAGAATTAAAGTGCGAGAAAGGCTGAACCTTATAATGTGGCACGAACATGTGAATTTACACCACATACTTAATTAATTATTATATTCTCCTTTGAATTAATTAATATTTTTGCAACCATAAACTTTATTAGGTATTTTATTTAATTAATAAAACCTAGATAACCCTATTGGAATAAAATAATTACCCTATTTTTACAAATTTTGGTGTCTCAAAAAAGCATTAAATTATTTTTAAAAAACAAGTATTTTTTAATTATTAAAAAACTAAATCTATTCAACCAGTTCGACTATAAAAACTTTGAACGGTCAATTTTTTGTTCGATTTATTTTAATAAATTTTTGTTAAAAATATTCAATTTATTTATTAATTAGTCAATGTTTGTAAATTATTGAGTTCTTAAATCATCAATTTATTAATGATCTTCTTCAAAAAAAATTAATAAGTTCTTATAAACTAAAATAAATCAAATATTTTTTATTTAATAATATTTTTAATAATATTTTAAAATTTTAATTTTATTTAATTTTTAGTCAATTATATAACGACCTAATACCGGTTGAATATTTTAAACATTATATCTCTTGTCTTACCGGTATAACTTAAAAAGAGGATAAAACTCCTCATTCTATCATTAGACTCTTATAGGTTTTAGAAAATAGTAAAAAGAAAATTTAAGAACACTGTCCTCAACAAGATATGTGCGATATCTATGCATTAATTGATTGCCTATGAATATTTAAAAATAAAATTCGTAAATACAAATAAATATATAAAAAGATAATTATTAATGGTAGGTTGTGCCATAAAAGCATGTATGCGATTTGGTTCTGCCTAATTTTGGTGAGGCTGGACGTTGCTGCTTGGATCCATAGTTCTAACAGATCTTGCTGTAGAATACCTGCAAAACAATGGAAGGCACTCCGGGGGTTGATTGCCGGCAAGCCCCTCCAACGCTCAAGTTAGTCTTTTGTGAGAGTTTTGGTCGCTAAGAACAGAGAAAAGCAGGGTTGTAATGTCGTACCTGTATCATGGCAAAGTAGTACCTTATATATGAAATATCTGCTAGGTTTAGGTCTTTACGTTTGCATGGGAGACTACCACCTACGAATAGGCCGTTGATGTCTGGGCCTGGGATTGGGCCTAGCATCGCCGACCTACCCAAGATTGATACTTGTACGTAAAGAGGTAGGACCACGGTTGTTGACCATCTTTAGTAACATTTGAATTGTAGGTTCAATGTTTCAAGAAATTGTCATTATGTAGTTTAATTACTTTACAAATTCTTTATAATTTTTTATTTTTTATAAAATGCTTTCTCTAGTCAAATATTACTAACACGATCCGATGCTTCAATTTAACTTATATCAATTAAATTTGATTTAAATTAATAATTTATTATAATTATTTTAAATTATTAATTTAAGTCGGGTTTAATTAATTTAAATTGAGTATGATTATCACTTCAGTCATATATATTTTTAAATAAAAATATAAAATAATTTTTTTTATAGAAAATTTGATAAACATTAGACAAAATTTTCTTTTGACAAATTTTTAAAATTAATCAAATTATAAAAGAATATCGTATCTTTACTCTAAATTTTAGTAATATCTTATGGGTAGGATCCAGAATCTTTAAACCTATTCCTATGTTAATGCCAAGTTTTGTCTTTCAAGTTTAGTGATTGAAAAAACACACATTTTTGGGATGTTTCATGTTTAAAGGAGGTGAGTCCTCATCAGGTACATACAAGTTGAGGATTGTATCGAAATGGAAATAATGGTAAAGACTGGAACTCACAGCTAACTTCCATGGGGAGAGCCATTTTCTTTTATCCGCCACCGAAAGGGACTCCCATGTTGGAAAATAGTTTGAAATGCAAGGAATTGAATGAAGAAGTATAAATGAAAAGACATGTCTTTTCAATTCAAATGCCATGAATGGTCACATGTTTTCTCAAGAGGTACCATGAACAATCATGTACATTATAAATGAATGGTCACATGTTTTCCC
>JANKOE010000206.1:86834492-86856555 GCA_026284465.1 Erythroxylum citrifolium | reverse complement strand
TCTGCTGTCTGATAGCCCTACAACAGTTGCACTGAACTGTTGCAAGTACACTTTCATATTTTCAGGTTATAGAGAAAACAGAGGAAGGTGAGAGCTTGGAGAAACAACGGACTTAAAACCGCTGCTGAACATACAAATGAGCAAATTGGATTCCAGAATGGGACAAAAGTTGAAATAGGAAGAGGAAGCAAACGGTCATCTTGGATGAAGGAAGCATGATGTTCCCAAGGCTTATGGGTTACTGCTTTCAAGACAGGTCTTTGTTTTTATCTTGATCCTCTGGAGAAGTGAATTCTGTACTCAAAGGTTTGGGGTGGCAGATTCTGAATTTTATGTTGTATCAATGTATCCCATTTTGTTCTCTGCTGCGCTTGTATTCGCCCTTACATTTTAGTTTTTATTTATACATCGACAAATTGAACCAACTAATTTGGTTAAGTCCAAAAATTAAATGTTTGGATTTAAGATTAATTTAAAAACTAATTAAAAATTTAAGTTCCGATTCAAATTTATATATAAAACAAAAAATTCATTCTAACTTTTATAAGTAATTTCCAACTTTTAATTTCAAATAATTTTTAATATCTATTCTAAATTAATTAATATTTATATAATATTATAGGATTTAGATTTTATCAAAATTATAAAAGTTCATTATTATTTATCTAAATTATTTTAATTATAAATTATAATTAATATTTTACATATTTTTTTTGATTAAGTTGACTTGCAATTCATGCTACCAAGTCTTCATGTTTTTGTTTTCCTCAAATAAGTATATAAGGACGAATGAGATGGACAAACAGAAAGTTCCATCTCGCCGTCTAAATAGCTTATGTTTTTTTTTTTTGCCGTTATTTCTCTATGACTTATACTTATTAATGACGACTTTCTGACTTATACTTGTTAATCACACTTTGCGGGACAATTTACACAGGCGTGACTTAATTGTCACGCCTGTGACAAGTGTATTTCTTTCAATGGTAAAGCATCGATCGCATCTTGTGCTAATGCAATATGATTAATTATCGATCTTGGATCCATTTGAAGTTTTGAAGAGAGCTATTTTGCACTATTATAAAATAAGAAAGTCGATACTGAAATAACAGAGCACTTATACATGGAACTAATTAGTCCACATATTTTTGTCATTTTTCATTATATATTTTAAATTTAATAAATTTAATAATTATTAATTGATTAAAATTTTTATTAAATATAATTAAAATCATCGACTTTCTTATTAATCAAGTATAATTCACACACTCGCAGATGTTACAAGAGCTCTTTTTTAATAACTAATCATGCCTGTGACTTAATAGTTATAGGCGTGACATGAGAGTTGTTATTTTGTTCTTATATAATTTTATAACATTTTTATTAAATAAATAAATAAATAATTAAAATATTATTAATTAATTGATTAATTATAACATAATTAATCAATTAATTGTAATATATTTAACACATATAAAAATATAATTAGCTAATTAGAATTTTTATTAATTATAATTAAGTATAATTCACACACTCTCATAAGTGTCACATGAGCTCTTTTTTAATAATTAGTCAGGCCGTCCAAATAATCCTACGGCTCATTTTTTTGATTATTAATTATTAATTATTAATTATTATTAAGCTAATCATTCCTTCCTTTATTTAACTAATTATATTTTAATTATATGTAATTATATTTTAAACAATTAATTAGTTATATTTTAATTAATTAAATATATTTTAAATAGATTTAATTAAAAATTGAAAAAGATAAATTATCACAAGCATTAATATAAGCAATAATTAATTGTTAATAATTATTAATATTTTAATCAATCAATTAATTAATTATATTTTAATTATTATTAATTATAGTTTAATTAATTAATTAACTATATTTATAATTTTCATTTTTAATTAAATATAAATTAATTAATTAATTAATTATAATTAATTAATTAAATAATTAAAATAAAAGGTCACAGGTGTGACTTAAGTGTCACGCCTCTGGCACATATATATTTTATCATTTTTAATAAAATATAATTCATTTTATTTAATTAAATATAATATAATTAATTAATTAAAATATAAGAACACATGTGTGACATACACATACATATTTTATCATTTTAATAAAAACATAATTAATTAATTGATTAAATATAATTAATTAATTATATAATTATATAATTAATCAATTAATTAAAATATAAGTTCATAGGCCTGTGACACATATATATTTTTTAATTTTTAATTAAATATAATTAATTAATTGATTAAATAAAATATAATTAATTGATTAAGTAATTAAAATACAATTAAGACAAATATAAAATATGATTAATTAATTAATTGATTAAAATAAAATTAACTCCTGTAATCCCTTAATATATAACACTTAATAAACTTAATAATATATAAAATATTATTAATTATTAATTATTAATTATTATTAAGCTAATTGTTCCTTCCTTCCTTTAGGTGATTATATTTTAATTATATGTAATTATATTTTAATTAATTAATTAGTTATATTTTAATTAATTAAATATACTTAAAAATTGAAAAAATAAATTTGTCATAGGCATTAATAATAACATAGGCAATAATTAATTATTATTAGTAATTATAATTAATTAATTAATTATATTTTAATTAATTAATTAATTATGTTTAATTAAGAAATACAAAATATACCTCTGTCACAGACGTGACACTTAAGTCACCCTTGTGACTCCTATACTTAATAAATTTAACAATAACTAATAATGAATAATAATAATTTATTTTATTTTAATGACTTGAAATTTACAACTCCAATCTTGATAAATCAAAATATAATTAATTAATTAATTAATTATATTTAATTAATTAATTATATTTTGATTTATCAAGATTGGAGTTGTAAATTCTAATTTCAAGTCGTTGAGCCCTCTTTGATCTAGGGAGTCCTTATGTCCTGATGTCCTTTTTTTTTTTAGGTCATTAGGGACAATGTCCCATTTATGTGTAGGGGTGGGACCAATTTTAAAAGTTTTGCAATCTTGCTGTGATGAAGGTTGAACCATATCATTTTGTCATAGTAGTTGAACTAAGGATTGAGTTGTGTGCTTGAATTTGAATTAGGCGGCTTGAGTGGAAGGTGAATCATATGGATTGACTGAAGTAGTTAGTTGCATAAACTTAGTCAATAATTTGATAGTTGAGTGATTAGGTAATGTATAAAATTTTGATGAATTTTCACATAAGCACATGTGAGGTTTTGAGCCTATATGACTGCATTTTATATTCATTTCATTATTTTTTGTTGTGTGTGATGCTCCCCTAGGAAGATTACCTTTAGAACTTGCATTGAACCGATTTGAAACTACGAGATGCATGCTTTGTGGAAATGATTAAGGCAATTTTTGTTTTAAACCTATTAGCTTAAATGACCCACCTTATACATTACCCCTTGCAACCCCTTTTGGACCTTTACTCTTTTTTATTGCAAAATAAACACTTACAAACAAAACTCCACTAGCCTTGCCCAATCACAAGTATAATGAAGTGCTAAGTGGTCGTTTGGTCTATAGTTTGGGACTTTTGAGCTTACTTGTTATTGTGAGATGTTTATAGAGGTACTCCTACTGATATTTTATTGATTTATGCTACTTTTGTTCTCTCTTATTTTTAGTAAAAAAAAGTAAAGTAAATAAAAAGAAGGAGAAAAAAAAGAAAGACAAAGAAAAATAAGCAAACACAATAGCATTAGTTAGTGATGAGTAGTCGTAGTCTCATGTATTCATTTGCATATCTCAAACTTTGTATTTAGTTATTCCTTTTACTTAGTATTTTGTTAATACTTGTGAATTAACCCGTGACTTTTTTATCCTACCTTAACCCAAACCCCATTACAACCCTAAATAAAAGTTCTTTTGATCCATGTTGATGTGTACTTTATGTGATAGAGAATTGGTGAATATATAAGCCTATGGTAGTGTAGTCTTTTAGAGGTAGTCTTGAGTAAAACACTAGCCCTAAACACTTGAGTGATGTGAGCGAAAACGTGAGAAAAATTTATCTAAATTTTATATGTGCCTTTAATCAATGGTGTCTGCTTTTGACCTTGTTTATGTGCATTGATAAAAAAATTATGATATATGTAGTAGCTCAAAGCCTGAGTTTGTTGAAGTTTGAATGAAAGCATACACTCAATTTTCTTTAAAAACAAATTAATGAAATTTTTTTATTTATTGTGTTTAAATTGCTTGGGCACAAGTAATAGTTCAAGTCTGGGGGTATTTGATAAAAATACTGATAGGCTTTTATTTGATGCATTAATGTAGATGAATTGTGCAATATTTTGAGATAGATATTATGCTAAATTGTTGTTTTTATATTATCTTTGAGTGTTAGGAGTTTTTTGAAAAAATAGAGCAAAAAGATAGCAATTTTGGAATGTACAAAACGCCATACACCAACAGCAGATTGAAGACAACGAGAGGTGGACCAAGTGGTCCAGATCTCTCCCTTAAGACTCTCCCCTAGGGGAGGTCTTGAGTTCGAGTCACCACAAGGAGGAGAAATAGGCATTTTCTATTGATGACCCTCTAGCCCCCTGGGCATAGCTCTCTGATCGGATCAATTACGGACGTCTCGCTTCCAGCGGCAGTGTGGGAGTTGGAGCTACTCGGGAACCTGGGGGCTGATGGGAACCTGATGCTGAGCAAGGGGGGAGCCAGTGATCAATCATCAGCTGAACAATCAAGTATGTGAAGACTCCTTGTGCGCAGAAGTGTACAAGCTACGTAGGAACCTGAGGGATCTTGGAGTTCCAGATTTACATCCTCTAGGCTCTTGGGGTGGGATCGTAGGGGCTTAGGATTAGTCCGGCGAAGCCGGGATACCTAATGTAAGCAAAAAAAAACGTAGAATTACTGACCAACTGCATGCAAAAATTAAATTCAACAGTAGCGGCAACTTCCTTTCAATTAAAAAAAACAAAGAAAAATAGTGCAAAACCCTACTTCCTAAAATATTTATACAATGATTATCATAAATATTAAAAAATATATTATTGTCTAATACTTCCCCTCAATTTGGAACATGTAGATCACGAATGTCTAACTCGACACACAAACAGTCAAACTGTTGTTGACTTAATGCTTTTATAAATATATCTACAAGTTGGTTTTGAGAACGCAACTTCAATACTAGACGACCCACCAATCATTGATAACGGTTAGGATCAATAATGAAAGGATTCTACGAAGAAGCAAGCTTATGATGTTTCTTTATAGGAAACGGTGCAAGCTTAGCATCTGTTAAATCAACCTCACCAAGAATATCCAAGGCATACTTACATTGAGATAAAAATAGACCTTCTTGGCCGCGGGCAACTTCAATACCAAGAAAATATTTCAATGGACTCAAATCTTTGATCTCGAAACAAGTATTCAGATATGTCTTAAAGGCAACATAGGTGGCTAAATTATTATCAGCAACAATGAGATCATCAACGTAAACTAAGACAGAAAGAAAAATGTCACCTTTCTTATAAGTGAAAAGAAATGCATTGTTAACATCAAGTTGATACAACTCCCAACTTTTTATGGCAACTACTGCAAGAAAAGTACGCAAACTGACCATTTTAGCAACTGAAGCAAAAGTCTCATCATAATCCAAGCCTTCTACCTGATTGTTTTCATACACTACAAGGTGAGCTTTCAAGCATTCAATTGTACCATCTAAGTTGTACTTAATCTTATAGACCCACTTATTACCAATGACTTTCTTATTAGGTGGGAGGTCCTCAATAGTTTTAAAGCCTATATTTCTTGGCACGAATGTTTCATAGCTTCAGAGAAGAAATCAGACTCATTATTTACGAAATTGCTGCAAGAAAGATAATATGTGTAGAAGAGAATCAGTCATAACTGACATAAGGCTCGTTTGGTAAACAACTAATAAGTTATTTTTTAGCTGAATGATCCAAATTAGAGGTTTGACTATATTAAAAAGCCAAAAATTTATTTGGATATGAGTTAGTTGGGTTGGCTGATTCAACCTAACTAACTGATTTTTTTAAAAGCTCCAGAATAGGACCGTTTGGACCGAACAGTTGAACTAGCTATTTAGTAATGACGATTATGCCCTCATAACAATCTACTCTGTTCGGTCTTATTTCTCGTAGGTTCTCTATAATTTCTCCGCGCTCTCTACAATTTTTTCCGCTCTCATATCTCCACCCTTCTCCCCTTCGACCCTCTTCAACCCCATTGAAACCCTATCAGCCACATCATTAACCTAAACACTACCAATTCACCACCGTACTTCACCCAAAACCACCCCCCATCACTGCCATTTACGCATTCAGTACATTACCCAAACACCACTAACCGACCACCGTACTTCACCCAAAACCATCCCCCATCACTGCCATTTATGTGTTTAGTACATTACCCAAACCACATCCCTAACCCAAACACCACCAACCCATTACTGTAGTTCACCTAAAACCACCCCCCATTATTGTCATTTACGCGTTCAGTACATTAAACCCAAACCACTTCCCTAACCTAAACACCACTAACCCATCACTGCCATTTATGTGTTCAGTACATTAAACCCAAATCCCATCATCACTATACTCAACGAAAACCCTTTTTCCTCTAATTTGTCCTTCCTCTGGTTGTTGTGAAGTTTAAGTGGGTAGATATAGATGTATGGGGTTTTGGACTTTTGGAATGTCGGCCGAAGGGTAGGAGGAGAAGGGGTAGAATGACAATTGGGCTCTCCACCAGAATCTAGTCCACCGACGGCGAGATTGTGAGTCCCCAACCTAAACTGGGTGAACCTTCGAATAAATGAAGTCTCTTCTCTAACTCGCCAGGGGAACCTTCGAATAAATGAAGTTTCTTCTCTAACTCGCCAGGTGAACCTTCGAAGTCTAAATTTTGTATAAAGATTTGATCCTTTCAACTTCCTGTTTACCTTTTCATAGAGAATGAAAATAGGTTTTTAAAATTTGCAAGTTTTTTTTACTTCAGTTTTGGTATGTAGTCTTTTGATTAATATATAATGTGCCTATTTTCAACATATCGATGAACTTTTTGTGCAATCATTCACTGTGAAGTCGACGGACAAAGAAGGGAGAAAGGAAATTGAGTCTTTTGTGCATTTCTTGTAAGTTAACACTCTTTAAATTGCACTTAAAAATGCTACTTGTGACCTTTACATTGAAATGAACTATTATAAAATGATAATCTGATTGCAGAAATGAGTTTGTTATTGACATTAAACTTAAACAACCATTTCTTAGATTGTTGTTGAATAGGTTGGAATGCTCTAATTCACAAGTTGTTTTTGATAGTTTTCTAACTTGATGAATTGCTTTGTCTAAATTTGTTTACGGATTTATTTAGCTTGCATAAGAATCAGAACGATGCTCGTAATCGAGTTCATAAGAAATTGGATTCTCAAAAGATAGCTAATCAACAAGGTAAGCAAATATACATTTTTTTGACAGAAAGTTCACTTCCATTTTGGCTTTTGATAAGGATACTCCTCCACTATTTACTTCATGACCAATTTTTAGAGTGTTTTGGTTACAAATTCCTTTAGTGTTAATTACCATCTGTTTTTTAACGTGCACCTAAAAAATCCTGCTCTCTTCTCAGATTTTGTGCACTTATGTTGACATGGTATGTTTTAAGACATTATGAACTTAGTTAGCTTATTTTGTTATATTATGTTATCTTGTTGTTCATCTATAATTTTATTACGTGTTATATTATCTATTTCTTTATTTTAGAAATATAAGTATCTTGTTTATTTAGAAAATAAAGTTACTTATTGATTTGTAGGTATGGATGATAATGTTATGAAAATTATGCAACTTCTGCAAATTAAGCTGTTGGAACCGAAACCCAACTGCTCAACCTGAACCAGAACACTTATATTCTTGCTCTGATACCATCTATGTTGGAACCCGATTCGGAGACCAGATCCCAACCGGAAAACGGAAACAAAAAGCAAAGCAAAGAACGGATTCGATCTCGAAAGTGGGCCGAAGCAAATCAAAAATAAAGTTTCGAAACGAACAAAAACATATACCGACATCCGCAAGCGCAAACTTTAGAAACGAAACGTCGTGTTGGAAACCTTAGACATTCCAAAATCGGTATAAATTTTTTTCTTTTTTCATCTTATTCATCTTAAAACCATTCTCATACTAATCAACACCATATCGATTTCCATTTTTAGAAAACTATTCCTCATGCAAATCTCGATTCACTTAATTCTTCTTAATCATTTTCTTATACATTCATATAAATCGCCAAACTCACTTTTTAAACCCTTTTTACCGAAATTTCGGCAGCATAACGGCTGTATTTTGACAGCCCAAAAATTTTTGCAAGGTCAAAAGTTCGGGGTCCAACAATTTGTGTCTCACTTGCATTAATAGCTATGCATGATTTGAAATTTGAGCAGTTGGATGTTAAAACTGCATTTTTGCATGGTGAATTAAAGGAGAAAATATATGTACAACAACTTGAAGGTTTTGAAGTTGAAGGAAAGAAAGACCATGTTTGTTTGTTGAAGAAGTCATTGTATGGTTTAAAACAATCTCCTAGGCAGTGGTATAAATGGTTTGACTCATTCATGGTAAATCACAACTATTTTAGAAGCCAACATGATAGCTGTGTTTATTTCAAAAAACTTGATGATGGCACATACATTTATCTATTGCTTTATATTGATGATATGCTTATGCCAAGAACATTACTGAGATTAGTAGGTTGAAAGCTGAACTTAATAGAGAATTTGAGATGAAAATCTGGGAGCAGTTAAGAAAATTTTAGGGATGGAAATTCAAAGAGATATATTTGCAGGCAAACTTTACCTTACTCAAAAGTGTTTTATTGAGAAGGTTTTATAGCGTTTTGGTATGAAAGACGCTAAACTTGTAAGTAATCTTCATGCTGCTCATTTTAGGCTTTCAATTGCTTTATCGCCACAAAAAGATGCAGAAATTAAGTCCATGGCAAAAGTTCCTTACTCTAATGTAGTTGGTAGTATGTTGTATGCAATGGTTTGCACACGTCCTGACATTTCACATGCTGTCAGTGTAGTAAGTAAATATATGTCTAATCTAGGGAAAGAACATTGACATTGAGTGAAACAAATTTTGAGATATTTACGTGGTGCTACTAACTCCTGTTTGGAGTTTGACAAGAGTAAGAATGGTGTAGTTAGTTTTATGGACTGGTGTCGTTAGTTTTATGGACTTAAATTATGCAGGTGATTTGGATCAAAGGAGATCAATCACTGGATACGTATTCACACTTGGAAGCAGTGCCATCAGTTGGAAACCTACAGTTTCATTGTCCAATACAGAAGCATAATACATGGCTATTACGGAGGCAATTAAGAATGCTATTTGGTTACGAGGCTTATTCAGTGAATTGAATTCGAATCAACGAGTGACCGTTGTTTATTGTGATAATCAAAATGCTATCTATTTGACTAAAAATCAAATGTTTCATGAAATAAGAAAGCATATTGATATCAAATACCCCTTCGTCTGAGACATAATTTCGTAAGGAAATATTATTGTGAAGAAAATTGGTATTGTAATAATATGGCAAATATGTTGACAAAGCCTCTACCTATGAGCAAGTTTAAGTATTGCTTTATATTTGATCGGAATACACAAATAAATGCCCTATATAGGCAATGATGAAGACAATTGAAGCAATTTTCACGGAGTCCCAATTTCAAAGCGAGGTGGAGATTTGTTATGTATGTTTTGAAATTGTCAAAGTTAACAACTTTTATTTTAAATATAGTAGGCACCTCCCCCTTCTTTTTCCAATGTTTAATAATCAAACAAATCTTTGAATGTTTGTCAAAGATTTGTTTTTTGATAAACGTTACATTCTTTTGCCTATAAAAAGATAGCCATTGTATTCTTGAAAAAAATGAGGCAAATAGAGAGTGAATAACAAGGCGCAGATAGAGTTTGAGGCATTTTGAGAGCAAATATTATGAGTGAAATATTGCGAAATTTTTGGTGTAATTAAGATAAAGGGTTGAGAGAAAATATTGAGCGTTTTGTAAATTTTTTTATTTTTCTCTTAGTAAAATATCTTTGATTGTCTTCACTTGTGAACATAGCCCATCTCAAAGGGGTGAATCACGTAAATTTCTTGTGTCTTTTTTTCCACATTTTTGCCTACTTGTTTGCTCCATTATTCCATTAATTTTTCTTAAGTAAAATTCTACGATCTTACACTCTTTACAACAAATCATAATAGAAATAAAATTACTAATTATGAATGTTTATTAAACAAAGTTAATACTTATGTCAATAATTGATATTAAATATTAAAAGTGATAATGAAATTTTTTTACACATATTTAGTTATTACATTATTTATTTTGTACAAAATTAGTTCCAATATTTATTTTTATAAATAACTAAAAAATTTCAATTATTTATAAAATTAGTAATTTTTAAATAATTATGAATAATTTTATGATAAGAATAAAAATATGTCTCGATAATATTTGATAATAAATTAATAATATTTTAATAATATCTTTTACCTGTCATTCCTAATTTTTTATTCCAACTTATATCCACGTCATCTTAACAGTAAAAGTCTAAGATTGTTTAAATTTTATTTCAATTTTATCATTCCCTATTTTATTTATCGATAACCAAATAACTAAAAATTAAGAAAAAAATATTACATTCTCGTTCTCATTCTCACCTTTTTATTAGGATGTAATTACCAAGCACGACCTTACAACTACATCGTACTTATTATTGTTGTATAAATGCAACTAATTATCAGTACCATAGTCCAACAACGTATCGCCTGTAAAGAACACCTTAGTTTTAAAAATGTCAAATCATATGAAGAGAAAATTAACATTTTATCAGACAATGACTTGTCGACAGGTCTCAATCTGAGATTACGTATAAAAAGTAGCCAGCTAACTTCCACTCACCAAGCCTGGCAGGCAAGTGTTGACTGCATCTCCACCAATGGTCCAATGTTGTTTGATAATACCGAATGATACCGATTTAGGTTTTATTCGGTATTTTATTAGTACCAGTTAACATCAAATATTGTCTCGAGTAATTTTTTAAATTTATAAAATAATTTTTAATTTTTTAAAAATTACAAAATAATTTATTATTATATTTTACAGTTATACTCTATATTTTTAACCATTTTTTCAAAAATTATAATAATAACAGTTTTAATTTAATAATTATTAATAAATTTAATTAAATTTCAAATATAAATTTCAAATAAATTTTGATTTAATAATTAAAAATATATATAATAAATATTAGTTTATAAATAATAATTTTAAAATTATTCATTTTACTTATAATTATTATTAGTAATAAAATATTTATTTTTATTTTAAAAATTAAAATTAAAATTCACAATAATTATAAAACTTGAAATAAATAAAATTACTAATTAAAATCTTTGAATAAAAGAGGGGAAAGGGGAGGTCGAAGGGAGGGAGGAAGAGTTTTAAAATTTTTAAAAAATTTTGCAAAATATTTTAAAAATTTTGCAAAAAAGTTTTCTTATAATTTTAAAATTTTTAGTACCGATCGGTACCATTCTAAATAGGACAGTGCTAATTGATATTTAAATCCGATACAACCAACCTTTCGTTTCGTACCGGTTTTAGTCTGATACAAAACATACCAGCCAGCATGAAACGGTATCCAAAAGACTGTCTAGGTTATCAATAATAAAAACAATTAGCTTTATTTATTTTTATCTTCTTGTAATGTTAATTGAAAGATATTTTTTTCTAAGAATGAGTTGATTAGAATATATTAGCTTTTTAATAAGTAAGTATAAAATAAATATTTTCTATTATTTTCTCGAAATATATGTTTTTCTTTATAGCTTATATTGAAAACATGTTTTATTATAGTCACCAATTATATCTAAGAATATGAATTTAATATATATAATAAGTTCGATGATAATGAGTGACCAAAATAACAACTTGAGAATATAAAGTTCGAGTTTAACTCGGAAATTGGGTAAAGCTTGCATTTAAAATAATGTTACTTTGAATTCAAACTAGACTTGATTGGGCCGGGCCCAACTATCTTCCAAAAAACTTGGGGTGGAGCCTCACTGGAAGTTTACTCGAGTTCTGTTCATTTTAGACCATGTAATGTTGATAGTACATGTACGTCAGCGACTGAGAGGTGCATGTGCAGATACTGAATCGAGTTTGGTTATAGAAAGTGAAAAGGAACAGACAACTCTGCTTTCTACGTCATGTTTGCCTGAACTGATTCCTCCATTGAAAATCACCGTAAAATGGGCCCGATTTAGGCCCAGAAACAGAGAAGACTCACTACTGCAGCTATTTCTATTTTTAGCAACCAACTGGTCAGGTCCGTTTCGGACTTGGCTCAGCCCGATCCTCATAATGTAACTCGATCTCAATCTAAAGCTCTATGAAGTTTGAACTATTCAAAAAAATATGATTATGTAATTGGGGATACAACAAATTGACCCTCTAAATAAATTTTTTACTCAAATGTAAATATTATTTTAGTTTAAATTATCAAAATGACGTCACTTTGATAAGCTGTTAAATCCCCCACAAGGAGAGTTGGGAGAAAAAATAAATAATGCATTTATTGGCACAAAGAGAGAGTATGAATGAAGAAAATGAAGACATGGCTTTTTCAAAAAAAAAAAAAAAAAAGAAGACATGGTCCCCTCAGGCAAAGCAGCCCCAAATGTCTCAGCAACAAGACCAAAGTCATTTGTCCTTTTTCTCTTCTAATCAAACTTCATAGTACTGTGTCTGAAACCTGACCCAACTGCCACAACACCACATGGACTTCCATTCCACAATTATATTATTCCTACACAAACACAAGTTTAGTCATCAACAACAACATTTGACAATTCATCCATTTTCAATGCTCAATCACAATTCTCCAATCTTCATTCAGTGGTTCCAATCCCAATCCCAACCCCAATCCTAATCCCAATCCCAATCCCACAATTTAATCACATCAAACACTTCGTTTGAGTTACGATGTTTCTAATTTTATTATATCAAATCTCATTCATACATTTATGTAAAGTTTACATAAATGTATTGATGATATTTAATAGAATGAGATAGAAACATCAACAAAAAGATCTGATCCCAATTCTTATTGACATTTGAATTGGCCCCTTGAACATTATTATTTGGTTTTGGACTTATGTGGGCCCAAGAGGATAACATGGACAATGCCAACTTAACCACATAATTTAACCAAATGCATGTAATAATATTGTAGCAATGTTTTAAAATTCTTACCTAAATTTGTATTTGATCGTCATAAAATCGATATATAGTAAGAATTGAATAAAATTTAAAAATTTGAAGTTTTAAAAATTTTATCCAACATTAGAGTATCATAAAATCAATACATAGTTAGGATTAAAAGAATTTAAAACTTTGAAATGGAGTTGAAGAAGGAGATTATTTCTATTACGTGAAAAAGATGAAATTTGATTAAAAAAGAGATTATCAAATAAAAACTAATTAGATTTAAAACTTAACTTTTAATTAAAAAAAAGATTATCAGAGTAAATCAAATTAAAAATTGACTAAATCAAAATTTTTACGCCTGAATTGGCAAAATTAATTTGATTTTTAATCCTTACATTATTGACTATAATAATCATCTGGATCTATAAAATCGGTATACAATCAGAATTTTAAAAAAATAGAATTTGAAATAATATTGAAAAAGGAGATTGTCTTTATTAATTGAAGAATTTAAATTTTAATTAAAAGATATTAAATAAAAATTAGCTAATTTATTTTAATTTTAATAAAAATTTAAAAATTAACTACCAATTTGGATCTATATTGTATTTATTTTTATTTGACTTAGTAATTATATATTTAATATTATAAAAATTACCTTCTTTTTTATTTTTTGGTAATGACACATTAACGGCTGAGATGGATATCGTAGAGTGGTCTTATCTGAGGTGGAAGAGACGACGAAGAAAACTCTACGGACAGGGACTCTCCACTTAACTCGGTGGGTACACTCTCTAAGTCAAATCTTGTACTCTGATAAGACCGTACCTCAAGTAATGTGTTATCCAACGATGCTTCGTCATGTAATTATAAAAACGCAATCCAACACACATATGTAAAATAGTAATTTCCAGTTTTGTTTCATAAATGAAAAAATCAAATTTAAATTCATTTATTGGATAACATTTTAAAATTTTAGATAACATTTTAAAATTTTAATTAAAATTCAATATGAAACTATATATATATATTGAGTTTTATGTTGATAATTCATAATTTTTGATAAGATAAACTTAACTTTGTTAATAAATATGTAAAGCCAATTAACTTAGCTATTGTGATGACATGGTCACTTAACATGGTATCAGAGTCTTTATGACCAAGTGGTCATGAGTTCAAATCCTACCACTCACCTATTATTTAACATAAGGTAGAATGAGCTTATGTAAGTTTCAAACTCAAAGGACTTTTATTTGATGGGGTGTGTTAGTGAATATATATAACTAATAAGTTGGCCTTACACAACAACTTAAGCTATTACGGTAAAACAGTTACCTGACAAACTTAAGTCCACACTTTTTTATTATTTCTAATTTTTAATAAAAATTTAAGATATTTTGAAATTTTATAATATTAAAATAACAGTTTTTTAATTTAAAATAAAACTGCGTATTATTAATTGAGAATAATTGATTTTAGTTTGACGAAGTTGGAGGAGACAAAAACTGTGAAGATTTCAATGTAGTTTCCTACACAATCCAATGGCCTACTCATAAACCCACAGGCTATTATCTTAAATATCATTGGAATTCCAAAAAGAAGATACCTTTGCAGACACTCATTTATTCATGAAAAAGTTAATTATTTATATGAATTGATTTTCTTTATTATATAATATTTTTGAGAAATATTTGTAGAATTAATTATATTAAAATTGATCTCTTTTATTGTTCGATCCTTTTTTTATTTTATTTTTATGTCTTTAAAAATTAGGTTAAAAATTTTACTGATTTGGTCGATTTAATCGTAAAAATTTTAAATTGACTAATTTTTAATTTATTTTAATAACTCTTATTATTAAATGTTGAAATTAATTTTTATTTAATAATTTTTTAATTAAACTTTAATTTTTTTAACAAATAAGGATAATTTTTTAATAATATTTCAAATTTTTTAATTTTATTTAACCTTTAACCTATTTTATATCTAATATTTTAGATCTTAACCTCTTGTGTTTAGAGTTTAACTTTAGCAGGATTTTTAATTCATTGGTTATAACTTATTAGTTTAATTCTTTTATAAGTTTAAAATAGTACTATATTGAAATTTTCAAAATTTTGACGCCATGTCACAATGAATAAAAAGTAAAAAATTTAATTATTATTACATAAAATTGTGTAAAAACTAAATTATTACATAAAAGCTATAATTTTAAAATACAAAAAATTAAATAAATTTTTGTATTTAACTTATATATTCAATAATTAATAAAATAAGAACTTCAATAAACATGATAATTTGAGTGATGACATGAAAAATAGAAAGAAATATATAATTCCCGCTATTTATTTATAGGACCGGTTAAAATATCTTGGGGGTGGTCAGAGTTAGTAGAGTAGAAGGTTATGAGGTCAAAATATTTTATGTTCAATTCTCCTACTTACCTTCTCTTCAGAGTTAGTAGAGTAGAAGGTTATGAGGTCAAAAGATTTTATGTTCAATTCTCCTACTTACGTTCTCTTCGATTGATCTGTCGTACAAAATTTGTCTAATGCAAAGTATTTGATTGATGTAATTTGCAGGCTATTGTATCAATCCAAAAATTTATCCAATAAGCGTAAAAAAAAACGACCACAGATTTTTTCATTTAAAAAAAATAAAAGTATTTCAATCATATGTAACATTTAATTTTGCTCGTATATTTGTGTAAATTCATATAAATATACAGTGAAACATATAAAAACTGATCAACATGATCTGTTTCCCTGTATGACCGGATGAGGTTGCACGTAATCAACACAGACAGGAGTGGGGACCAAACCACCTTAAACAGTCCCAGACATCAACAAATGAGAGAAAGTCTCCTGCGAGCTTTTACACTCATGCTTAACGTTTAACTTTGTCCTCGTACTCTCCTCACGATCTTCCTTCAAATTCTGGTATTTCATCTGATGACGCCGTTACCAGATGTTTGTTGCGTCGTAATTACAACGACAAATTACGATAATAAACAACAAAGTTTAATGATCTGCTTGCTGCACATGGTTGATGCAACTAAGCAATTAATAAAATAGTATGAGGATGTAGCAGAACAGTGAGGCATTACAATGGACGTTGACACCTAGCATCTGAGCAAGACAAGTCTAGGTAGAGCTGTAGGGTTAAGAGGAGGAATCTAAAGCTGAGACTTTTAATATTAATAAATAGTAAGTGAATGAGATTGAGGAGCTTCATGGTACAGGACTAAGTGAGTAGGGTTTAGTTTAGGCATGAGAGATGAGTGTATATTTAGAGCATTCCTTGTCTCGTTAAAGCTGTTAATGGAAGAAGAAGAGATAAAAAAAATAGGGTTTCGTCAGTGAGTATCAGTACTCCACGTGCTTCTGGGGACTCTTTCTCAGTGCTCTTCTTCGCAGTCCCCACTCATTGTTAATTCAATAAAACGCTCTGACCGATCTGTTCCCTTTTCTTTTGTTTGCATCTGTGTATGTGTGTATCCATGCCCATCTCTCTGTATCAGAGCAAAAAAGAGGAAAAGACCAGTAGAAAGTTGCTTGAAGGTATCAGAGAAGAGCAACATTTGAGTGAAAAGATTGAAACTTTGGAATAAAAAAGATCTTTTGAAGGAACCCCTTTGATATTAGATCGTCATGATGGAAGTGAAAGGTGGTGGTGGTGGTGGTGGTGGTGGTGGTGGTTGTGGTGGTGAAGATGACATTGGAGATGGTATGCAGTGCAGTGACCATCCTCATAGGAACAACCCAGGTGGGATCTGTGCTTTTTGTCTACAAGAAAAGCTTGGAAAGTTGGTATCTTCGTCTTTTCCTCTACCAATTCGTGTATCTTCTTCTTCTTCATCTTCTTCTCCTTCATTTAGATCTGATGTTGGTAGTGTTGGGGTTGGTGGAACTAGCATTGGTGGTGGAGGAGCTGGTGGTGGTTCTGCTACTTCACTATCACTTGCTTCCCGTCCCACATCTACAAAAAGTAGGAATGATAATGCAAATAATGGTCACTATCAAGAGTACCACACGAGGAGGGCCAGAATCTCTTTTCTTTTGGCTAAAAAGAAGAAGAAAAGCATGATAACATCATCATCATCATCATCAGAACGTGATATTGTTTATAACCGAAGCAAGTCCACTACAACTCCTGGTAGGAGGAGCCATTTCTTTGATAATACTGAAGATTTTAGCCCCAGGAAGAGAGGTGGGTTTTGGTCATTTCTTTACCTCTCTTCAGCCAAATCTTCTTCTACTTCTACCAGAAAACCAGAAAAGGTGTCATCTTTGACGACGACGACGACGACGACAACAGGAACATCAAATGGGGCCATTGTGAAGCAAAAAGAGAAGTGTATGGGATCTTCTGTGTCCAAGAAAGTAGACATTGTTGTGGTGGAAGATGATGATGATAGTCCAAACAGCCAAGCAACAGCCTCCGCCTCATCTTTTGAGAGAAAAGTGTCGAGATCTAGATCTGTTGGGTGTGGGAGCAGAAGCTTCTCTGGTGATTTTTTTGAGAGAATCTCAACTGGGTTTGGGGACTGCACTCTCAGGAGAGTGGAGTCACAAAGAGAAGGCAAGCCAAAAGTTCATACTACCTCCTCTAACATGAAGGAGAGGGTGAGGTGTGGAGGCATCTTTGGTGGGTTTATCATAAATTCATCATCTTCTTCATCTTCCTCGTCTTACTGGGTTTCATCATCAACTGAGGACATGAATGGGAAGTCAACAACAGGTCCTCTCTCCCATGGCAGGAGTAGGAGTTGGAGTTGGGCTTTTTCTAGTCCCATGAGAGCTTTTAGCAAGCCAACTTCCAAAGAAAGCAAGAGGAATATCATCAGACAAGCTTCCACCAAGAATACTACTCCAAACTTGGCTGCAATTCCTTCTTTGTTAGCTGTGAGAGGCTAAACTTGAAGAGCTTTGAAGCTAATAGTAGACAAAGTACATTGGCCATGTCTAGTTAATCTCTGTTTATTGCTCTTTGTCTCAAGTTTCGTGATCGGTCAGTCAGGCATAAGTATTGTTAAAAACACTTTCTTTTTATTCTTCCAAGTTACTGGTAATATGATCTGCAAATCATTCTCTTCAGTTCAGGATAGTTTCTTGTTCAAGTGTTTCTTAAAGATATTATGAGTTGTGCATGCAAAAATTTGTATTCCCTTACTCCATTTGTGTCCTGTACCTGATGATTATATGTCAAAGAGATGTGTTCTTGTTTTATTATAATGGATGAATGTGTTGGTAAGGGACATGAGCTCTGAACCTCATTCACATGGGCACACATGTTTTATCAGATTGGACACAACTGTAAGCTCTTGCTTTTCTGATCATTTGACAGAAATTTATTGATTGATTTCCTGATTCAGCATAGAGTATTATGGTGTTCTGGTTGACTAAACTTGAAAGATTCTATATCATTGTTTATTGTTGTGAAATGATCAGTTTTAAATAGGAATAATCAGTCTGTAACCAATGAAGAAAAAGGAATATGTAGAAGTTAAAAGTGAATGAGACGGGACAACAATAGCATAATACAATGAAGAACATGAAGATGGATACTCAAGTAAATAGTATGTTTTTCTTTATTTTTTTATGTGGGATTAAAAGATGATCATCAATAAATAATTTATAATGCATAAAAAATAATTTAATTTATATTAATCAAAATAACCATCATCTCTAATTTTTTTTCTTTATACATTTATTCTTGAAATAGTAATCTTGCTTTCAATGTCTACATTGAATTGCATCAAATTGCAAGTAGGAAGTGTCTGGCATTGCCAAATTTTAAATATTGATTTAAGTAGTTTATTTAAATATGCAATTTATACACATGGATTTGATTAATAAACTACTACTTACAAAAATAGAAGCATTGATTCCTTATTTTCATTAAGGTAGATGCAAGTTTATGATAAGACTTAATAGTATTCTTTTTCAATAGTTTTATATATTTGTGAAATGGCTACTAAGAGAGGCAGTGTAACTATAAAAGTACAAGTTTAAATCACGAAAATAACCTATTAATGTATCGGGCACGAAACAGAATCAACATTAACTACTGTAAATGTCTATACCTTGAGCATGCTTCCATTGCTAATCATTTTGATCCTGACAGTGTTGCTATTCAGATAAAACTCCCTTTTTGCCACAGAAGACGCTAAAACAATAATCTTTCAGTCGTTGCAGATCTACTACAGAAATGCAACATTAATCCAAAACCTATAGACATACTGATGTCCCAACAGTAGTTTGTTTTCTCCTATACCATCACTCAATGCTATGGCATTCAGTAAATTTAATATGAGAAGCAATATCATGAAGCTTAACCTGTCTAGCATGGGGTGCAGTGCTGGAATCAAATCCATTTGCCTAGATATAATCATGTTAAAAGGTTCAACAGAACTCAATAGCACTCATTCTAAGCAGTGAAATACTAAACCTTATTTGGTTCACATAAAAAAACCCTTCCAAATTGTTAACCAATTGACTATTTCAAAAGGGGAGCTGCCATATTGATGCCTAGCCGACGGCAAGATAAGAATGAGGTAAATATGAGTTCCAACATATTCTAAGAACAAAGCACATTACAATTGTTCTTACTCCTGTCTTCCGGATTCTAAAAACAAACTAGGGGTATCAATATCAAAAAGCATAATGAACGTGGCTACAGATGCACTGAAGGCAAAACCCCTATGTTTTGGGAGTTGGGACCTATGGTCTTGCCATTTCAGAGCAATTCTTGAATATATTTTCAAGGATTTACCAGAAAATGAGAATTTCAAGCATGAAGTAATTTTCCTACATGCCAAACTTCAAGAGATCTTTTCACCACTTCTGTATACATGCTGCAGATAGGTAATCATTCAAACAAGTCAAAGAAAACCTACCATTGACTGATGAAGACATAGAGATCACTAAGATGACCTGTTACAGGTTTGGAAGCACTTCATATTCTTTTATTTGGTATGAGCTAAGTCATATAGAAGTAAGAGGGAGTATGAAACAAGGAGATGAGGTCTAGAAGATTGCACCGGGGAGTGGGTTCAAGTGAGACAACGCTGTACAAAAATGTATTCCCAACATGGAAGCTGATAAAGGGAGTGTATGGACAAACAAAACCGATACAGATGAAAAGGACAGAATGGAAGAACTCCCTAGAGCTACAAGCCCCATCCCGTCTGCACTGGATTTGTTCCTGGAAGTACCCTAAATGTCTAGTAGAGAGGTCTAATAATGAGCAAATTGACTACTAAGTTACTAACATAACAAATAACAACAAAGTTCTGTAACAGATAAACGGCATAGAGTACAAATTCACGACTCAAAAAAGACATAAATCTGAGTTGCTCAATAATTAACAATAATATAGTGAAAAAGCTGAGGAAGAAACAATAATAAGGTTGATATTATGTCCTCAAGTTTCCAAAAGCATACAAACAAAACCAAGGCTAAAGAAAGAGGTTGGTTCATCAACAACAACTGGAAAATATATGAAACTTCAATCTTCCTCCTCGCCTTCATTCTCAGCAATGTTAAAGTATCGGAGTTCATAAACATTACGGTCTTTGTTGGAAGCAATGACCCGAAGCCAATCTCGCACATTGTGTTTCTTCAAATACTTCTTCGTCAAATACTTCAAGTATCTAAGCAACCAAAACCCATTACAATTAATCACAAAATGTAAGACTTTGTTTTTTCGATCAAATTTCAACAATAATCACATATCTAGTTTCAATTCAACATAAATGAATATTGCGTAAATCCTAATACATATAGAAAACGCGGATAAACTTAAAATGCCCTTTTTTCAAAATGGGATTACCGTTTGGAGAAGTTGGAGTCAGAGGTGACGGTGATTTTGGACTTGTCGCGAGTGACGGTAATAGAGTCGCCAAGAGCACCGGCTTTGCCGCCGACTTTGATGCGTTCCTGGAGGAACTTTTCGAGAGAGGCGATGTCCATGATCTTATCCTCCACCGGCTTTGCGCAGTCGATCGTGAAAGTAGCTCCTTTCTTCTTCCCCTTGGCAGGCGCTGCTCCTCCTCCTTTGCTCATTTTCGTCTATTGATTGATTGTCCACAACCTAGATCAGAACACACTCAATCAAAACACAATCGTACCATAAAGAACAGTCAGATAAAGAGTGGCGGTAGCAGTGGTACCTGGAATTGAAGAAGCTGAAGCAAGGGTTTTGGAGGATATGGAAACGGGGGCTAGATTAGGGTTCTGGGCAGATAATAAGCAGGATAGTGATGGGCTCTTAATATTGGGCCTAGTGGGCCTATTTAATATTTTCACATTTCTGAGCCCAAAATTTACCGAAATCCTCTTTATCCGATGTTATAAAAAATAAATAAGGATTTGCTATGTAATTTGTTATAATTATACAAATCACTGACCCTTTTGAGTCGAGACGTTGTTTGGCCCAAGCAAGTATGTTATCTCTAAGGACGCCAAATTGCAAGACATCAAGGTTTACTTTTAGAAAACAATTTTTTGTTTTCTATCTTGATTTTTTTGCATATATTTTCAATTTTTATTTTCAGAGAAAAATTGTCGAAAACATGTTTACTAATTAATATTGAAAAAATCATTTTTCTAAAATTGAAAATTGCAAAACATGTTTACTAAAATGGAAGGCAAATAACATAAAATGGCCCCTGTGTTATAGTTGACTATTCAAATTAGCCCCTGTATTTTTAATTCGTTCAATCTAGCCCCTGTGTTTTGTAATTTCA
>JANKOE010000206.1:86816721-86834392 GCA_026284465.1 Erythroxylum citrifolium | reverse complement strand
TCCTAAAAACTAGAGATGAAAATTTGAAAACCTATTAAAAGTAGTTTTCTAATTTCCTAGAAAATTTGAAAATAAAAAACACGCTTTTCTTGAAAAATTGATCTATTTTTTTGTTAATAAACATGTTTTCTAATTATTTTTTATTTTATGATTTTTTTTAAAAAAAACTAGAGAATTTTTAGAAAGTAAACACAACCTAAGTTTTCTCAGAACTCGTTTGAAGGAAGTTCAGGTGCAACAAACAGCAATTGGAACAACATTCACTTAAAACAAGTTTAAGAAGAAAGAGATATGAAAAGAGTGTCAATCTTCTTGCAATCTTAAGTTTCTTAAGAAACCGCAATGTATGAGTTGAAACAAAACTCCTCATCCAAAACTGAAGAAACGTTGAAAATACCCAACAAAATAACAAATAGGTGTACAAATGATACTTCCTCCTCTCTTGTCTCTTTTCAAGTTTCTCAGTAAGTTCTTTAGAGGGGGCAGGGTGGAACGTCAAGAGTGGTTCCAGCTTGAATCATGCCCCATCCGATAAGACGCCAGTGCTTCTCGACTCGTCTACTCAGAGCTATCTTCTCTCCTTTACTTGTACAGACTGGAGATGTCAGTTGTAACTTTGCCAAATCATTCTTTACTGCAATAACTCTTGCACCAGTCGACATGGATCCAATGTTCAACATCAGAATCTCTGCCTTCGCCAGCTTCGACACCTTTCCCTGCTTCTCTGACCCCTTTGTCCTCACACCAATTAGTCGCCTTAGGAGGAAGAAATTAACCTGCATGGTCAAATAGTAATGCAATAGTGAATAAACAGTTTAATCCGAAAGAGCAAGGTTTCACAACGATATTCTGGTTCAGTCCCTAACCTCAAGCTCAACAAAGACTTCAGGTAGGGATCCCACATCACCAAGCACCTGACCGACTAATCTATCAGCACGTGTCAAAGTTGGGTCCATCGTTGTGCCCACACCAATAAGACCTCCAGGTACTGCAAATTGCAGCTCGTTCTGCTCAGCGTACAACGAAACTATTCTAGTATATATTGGTGTGCATTTGACATTTCCAGCTTCATCTTTCACAACAATTCCTGGACGAACCTCAATATCTTGATTCACCTTCAGAACACCCTGCAAAAGGATGATTGTCAACAATATTAACCACATGTTTCAGCTGGCTTAATGTATGTAGATAATAGATAGCTATTTTATGTGACTGCAGCATTCTAGACCAACAGTAAACATCAACGACTAAATGAAGGTTTCCCGTCGGCCACCCCATTACCTTAAACATCCAAGCACAACTAAAAAAAAATTCACCACTTATATCCTCCTCTGTAATGTAACATAAAGGACTCTTCATACAATAGTGTTACATAAATACCAACAATAACTGTATAAATAAGTGCAACTCGAAACTTACCCTGAAGATACTTCCACCAGCAACACCACCTTTTACCTCATCCACATCAGATCCAGGCTTGTTGACATCAAATGAGCGGATCACGATCATATTAGGTGGTGAGATGAAGTTCCTCTCTGGAACAGGAATCTTTTTGACAATGTACTCACACACAACATCAATATTATACTTCAGCTGTGCAGAAATTGGCACCACTGGAGCAGCATCAGCAACAGTTCCCTGCAAATGAAACATCATAAAGAATCAGTATTACGTGGATCTTTTTTGTCTAGTAAGTAACAAATTAATTATAAATGAAAAAAAAGATTCATTGGATCAATGCTTGTCAAGACAGTATCGAAGAAGGCACCAAGGTTCTAAACCTGAATAAACTTTTGAATAGCCTCATGTTGGTTGATGGCTACATTTTCCTGAATTAGATCAACCTTATTTTGGAGGATTATTATGTGTTGGAGGCGCATAATTTCTACAGCAGCAAGATGCTCAGAAGTTTGTGGCTGTGGGCAGCTCTCATTTGCAGCAATTAGAAGTAACGCTCCATCCATGATTGCTGCTCCATTAAGCATTGTAGCCATAAGAATATCATGACCCTACAGTAAAACAGAAATATCTATCACTTTCTGGTAAAAATAAACTGGAGTATAAATTCTTCACACTGACAGACTAAAACAACAAAATATAACATATCTACCAAAATACAAGATAATTTGATGACTAGATAAATTGGACAGCAGATATATAACTCAAAGCATATTAAACAATACAACAACATAGATCTTAAATGAAAAGAAAGTGCACGTAGAAATTTCCTTTACAAGGAAAACTTTGAAGTCTTACTGGGCAATCAACAAAAGATACATGTCTCAGCAACTTCATCCTACAGTTTTCGAATCCGGGCACATCACACATGGGACTATCTTCCTTTCCACTTCCATATGCCCTACAGGGACATTTCTCATTTATTAATCAAATGCAACACTGAAAATGAGGTTGTAATATGCAAGTATACATCACTTACTTGTAGCACATAGGTCTTGGGCAACGCTCATCTTCACATTTGTATATCTTTGCATTTGCATATCCAAGCTTAATGGTAATGTTCCTCTCCAGCTCATTTTTAAAACGAACAGTCTGCAAATAAATGGAACTGTCTACACTTGCAATTTGCATTTAATATTGATACTAACACCATAACTATCAAAGCAGGCACAATCCTGCAAAGACATGACTATGCAGGTAACTAGGTAGTCTTTCACAAAAGCAGTTATATTCATCTCACGTTGCCAAATTAGCAAAGATCTGAATATTGATTAAGCACCATAAAATTGCACAAGTGTGTGCAACTAAATCACCTGAACACCAGATATTGCTTTCACAACAGTTGACTTGCCATGTGCCACATGACCTATAGTGCCTGATAAAAAGAAAGTGAGAACGGAAATACAAATGTTAGTCAATTTCCATCCTAAGCTTACAATAAATCAATTTCCATCCTAAGCTTACAATAAAAACCAACTAAAGCAAAAATTGGAAACACAGGAGCTGAGGCAAATGGCTATTATTGCTCTTAAAGGAGTATTTACAGTTTATGGGCAGCACCATCACCTATATTTATAGTTGCTTGGCGAGATATGACTTCTGGAGAAAGTGGATGCAATGTTTTTACATCCAACTTACTCAAGTCCTGTTCCATCAAACCTTTTCGTGACATTTTGACAGTCGTTAAGTTTCCCTCTGCTTCAAACAATTCATTTTTTAATTCAGCAGATCAGAAGAAACAGCAGAACACTTCAATTGCATAAGCACACACACTGAAATCTAAAACTGCAACTGATACACAAAGTTCTTGTAGGTTATCAAGATACAGAAAATTTTAGCATATTTCTGATCATATAGAAGCTAATCAATCCACCTAAACAATAAATAAAAATAAATACAGTTACAAAGTAGATAACTATAAAGTATAAAGAACCAAAACAAGAATCTAACCTAAGGGAACCTTGCAGTCAACTCTAACCTAAAGGGAACCTTACAGTCAACTCTTACAATTACCCAATCCAGAGCAATGACTCCCCAAAGCCCTAAACTTTCAAAACAAAAATCCCTTAAAATCCCCAAAAGAGACCATACAAGAGAAAAGAACGTAAACCCACCAAAAACCTTGAAAATTTAAAACTTGAAGATCCACTGGTGGCAGAGTAAGCAAAGCATATCCCCCAGCTCCAACAAACTTCATTTCCCAATACACTAAACGAGAGCCTCCAGTTCAATATCTCCCCAGAACCCAAAAGCACAACTTTTCACAGTGGACTCAAAAGCAAACACCAACCAAGCCCTCAGCAATTCAGAACTAAAACACCCATCAAACTCAGAAAACAATACTCAAAATAGACCAAAAGACTCCGTAACAGAAATACAAAAAATGCTCCAAAAATCGCTTACAGATAAGAGACAACAACGAAAAGACAACTTAGAGAAATGAGACTGCATGAACCTGAACGTATCGAGAGCCCTGAAGACCGAGATAGTGAGAGGAGGTTCGGGAGGGTATTTGGCTTAGTTTGGGAGAGAGGGAGCAAGGCGAGCTTTTATAGGAAAATTATGCAGACTTAGCGTCGGCTTTTAGGGATAGTGAGAGAGAGAGAGGACATGAAATTAAGTATAGGGAAATAAGAGTTTAAGTATTGCATTAATTATTTAATTTATATTTATATTTTTATATAAACAAATTATTATGCAATGTGTATGAAAGATATTTTATACATTATAAATTTTATATTTATATTTTCTATTTAAATAAATAAAACTATATATAATAATATTTATATTTATATATTTCAATTTAGATGATAAAATAAAACCAATATAAATTATTATTTTAAAAGGTTTTGATTAATGTAACATATTATTAATTTTAATATATTAAAAGTTTCTACAGTATAATTGATTCTATTTAATATATATACTAAATTTTGCTTGAACAAAATTAAATTAAATTTATAAAATAACATTCATATTTTTTAAAATTTTATTTAGAAGATAAAGTATCTAAATAGTAATTATTATATTCAAAAGCTACTTTGAAAATTATTCTTATAAGTAAATTTCCAACTTTCAAGATTTATGATATTATTTTATCTTTTTATTATTTTGAATAAATCATGTGAAAATTTTAAGTTTGTGTCCTCGTTTTTTATATAAATTAAAATATTCTTAAAATTAAACTTAAGTTCAATTTCAACAATTTATGATTAATTAATCATAATTTATTTAATATGAAAGTTTATTAAAATCAAGTTGGAAACCATCAAAGATTAAACGTTCAAATCTCTTAGCCTTTATGATTTTAGGGTTCCTCCGATTGAATTTTATACCCATCTTTATTTATAGATTAAGAAATGTTAAATTAACATAATAATAAGTGTTTTTAAAAAACTTGGATTAGAATTATATAAAGACCAATTTGAATTATATTATATATGAGAAAATGAAGAATAGTCGAGTTGGTAGTAAAAAAACACGACTAAAAAGTCGCGTTCGATTTCCCCCACTTACGCTCTTTCAATTAAACCTGTTGTACAAGACTTATCTAATGCGGAACACCCAATTAACATAATTTACAAACTATTGCGTCATTCTGAAAGTTTACCCAGTGCGCGACTAAAAGGTGGCGACTGGCGACTAAAAGGTGGCGACGGCAGGTTTCTTCATTTCAATAAAAAATCTGATTTTTCTTTTTTTGAATCAAGACCACAGTAGATCAAGAAAAAGAAAATAAGATAATAAATATTAATCATATATGGGAATATTTTGGATCAAAATCAAGCTGATACTCAGCCTCAATCCGAGCTCGAACTGTATTCATACTTCATACTCAGTCTGGATCTGATCCAACTGACTTCAATTCATTGATTTTGAACTAATCAGGATCAGGCTTGAACTTTTCTGTCATCTTTAATCTTAGCGCGATGCCAGTTAACAGTAGTTGGAAAATAACTACATCATTGATTCATAAAAATGTTTGTTTCCGAATGCAGATAATCTAACAGGGAATCACAGTCCTCTTGCTAACTTCAAATCAACCTTCTAGGTATTGTTAAAACCAATATGTTATCTGCGAGCTTGCAGGAATGAAGTAACACAATGTATCAAACATTTACAACATAACTTTCCGGTACAAAAAACAGACCTGTATAATGGTAAAGTTGCGAAGAACATGAGCTAAAATCGTCGGATATCTTTCGGGGGCTTAAAGTTGATGGGATGGGTTTCTGGGGTTGCATTCTCGTCTTCTTTCCACATTTTTATTGTTTTGTCAGCTTCACATGTCACAAGTCTTGAACCAGTTACATCATACGAGAGAGCATAAATACCAGCTTCACTGTCCAATGATCCTGGAGTAGTTTTAATCGAATGAATGTTAATATTAGCTTTCCTTCTATCCCACAACTTTGGACAACTAAACATAAACAGGTGGCGGCAGATCTTACCTGGCTGTACAATTGTTTGAGACTGCTGGAAACTATGACCACTCCTCCAATCCCAGAACCACAAACTCCCATTGTCACCTACAATACGATGAATGGAAACTAGTAAGAAAATCTTATTCACCAAATAAAAGAGACAAGTACTCCTCCTATCCACCACTTAACAAGTAAGGAATCAAATGCAGGCCAAGGTTGCAGGTGACAAAAAAAAAAAGCTGAACTCAATTATATTGACAGTTGATCATGGACCAGGAGGAGGAGTAAGGCCCCCTAGCTTTCGGCCTGAGAAAGTACTAGTTTTCAAATAAGCAGAGTGAAGATTAGTCTCTCACGAGCCATCTTTAAGGTCGTTTCTGCATAAACTTGACCCTCTTTTAGAGTAAAGACCTGACATGCAACCTAATACTCTACGTAAAGGTTACGACAAACCAGAATGTCACTAACAAATTACTCACAACTTGGAGCATTATTACATCAAGACTAAGAATAAAATATCCTGTACCTCCTGTAGCCATCACACCGTCCTCATTCACAGCCATTGCATTGATTATGGTTTTCTGTTGGGACCTGCTCAAAAAAGAGAAAAAAAGGGTCAATCAGTAACAAAATTACATGGTGATATAACCGATGACAAACGCTGAAATAAAGATAATCAGTAAAAAGTTCTGACAACATGTAAAGACAACTTGAAATTTATCAACGAGTTCTATAAAAGTATCATAAAAATATTACTATTAAATGCCATTGAGACATTATCTAGTTCTACAGTCAGACTTATTTCAGCACATTTTTATAATTCTTATATATCCTGGACCCCAACTAACTTTAATGATCCTATAGAAAAGGCCCTGTCACAAGATGGATTGGTATAAAAGACGCCGTTCAATCTTGAAAAAGGTTAAAGGACCCAATAGGTATGCACCAACAATGACATATGATAACAGAACAGTCATTTTAGTATCAGTATCCTGAACGTATTACCAACACAATGAAGGAAACTCATAACAGATATTGCTCATAAGGGTAGCCGTTTCAATACAATCCATGAGTTTACTGAACAGATAGCAAAATATGTCAAGTGCATCGACAGTAACACCAGAATTTACAACATTCTCTTTTGTCCCAAAGGAACAGATCACTTGTGTACTTCAAAGAACCTTGTAAATTAGTCATCTGATACCTATCAAGTGCAGAAGCCCCATGTCCACACCGAAGATGCAAATTTGAAAAGAATACAAGGATATACTATCCTAGAAAGTAAGAAGAATGATAAACTACAGTTTAAGCAACAGTGTTTAACGACTTACAGCATATTGTGCAAAAAATCTCCTTTGGGAAGACTGAACTTCTTAATATTGTCAGCAGATGCAGATGCAAAACAATTCCTGAGAAAACAAATAGATGAATACATATAAGATTCACATTGTTACAAGAGCAAATGTAAACAGAAACAAATAATAAATATTTTTCATACTCTGTAGGATGCAATGCCATGGCACGGACAGATTTCTTGTGATGTGTAAGTGTTAACATGGTCTTACCTGCAAGGAAAATATTTCTTAATCAAAAGAAAAAAACGCACAAACAATAAATTCAGAATTCTTGCAAGAGGCTCCAAGGTACCGTTATGTCTGAGGTCCCAGAACCTGATGGTTGAATCATGAGAACCAGTGACCACTTGTGGATCCTGTAAAGAGTGTAAAAGTATGCCACTGACAAGGTAAGCTCCAGAAAGACCGCGCAGATGTCAAGAGATTCAATAAAAATAAACAAGAAATGTGGATTACCAACAAGCATTGATTTCTGTTAATATGTGAAAGATGGTATCAAACAACCTATATTGACAAGTACAGAGAAATCATAGATATGCCCTTTTTTGATATGGGACAAATAAATTACTATTACATCTACTAACAACTATATCATAACAATTTCCATGTGACAAATCAACTAACACTATAGACTGCCAAGAGATCTCCTTGGAGATTACAATATCAAGGAAATAACCAAATTAGAAAATAGAACACAATATAGAGAACAAGAGTGCTTACTGTTGGTCGTGTAAAAACAGAGCAAACTGTATTATCATGTCCAGATAGAGCAAAAACTTGCATCTTGGTACGAATATCCCAGACCTGACAAAGATTCCCATATTAGATGTTTCCTTCCAGACTTAGCACAGTCAGTCGTCAAACTTATCTCAGTAACGCAAATAGAATCCGTACCCGGCAAACAGAATCACGACCTCCAGTAAGCAAAAGATCAATAGTAGGGTGAAGAGCCAAGCAATAGACACCACTTAGATGACCATGATATGACCGAATAACCTAAAAATTATGTCAAACTGGTCAAAATTCAGAACCGTACATAGATATGAGTACTTCTACCAGGTCAACAATCTTACCTTATTCTGTTCAAGGTCCCAACATTTCACCTGTTTGTCATCACCAGCAGAAAACATGTACGTATGCCTTTGGCTGACAGCAAGGCCTGCAAAGAGAAATATACTTACCAATTAATTCTTGAAAAACAAGATTAGCCACATGCAATTGCAGTAACACAGAAGAGAACAAGAATTAACTACCTCGTACTTGTTCAATGTGTCCTGTTAGTGTCAGCTTCAACTTTCCAGAAGCAAGATCCCATATCTAGTCAACCAAACAGAAAATAACACTTTTAACATTTTGTTACACTAATTGTTTTGAGAATTGTCTAGCTATTTGATGAGATAACACCCAAACAAACAACAAACAATAAGTGAAAATAATCACAATGGAACCCATAGATTTTTTATTTCAACCATTTTCCATTAATATCAACTCAAAAGAATTTTATTAAAGAAGATTGCATTGAAGCTATTTTGACTTCTATATCATTACCATCATATGTTGCATAATTCAAATTTTCCTCCACCCGTTTAGAAAGAAATAGAAGGATTAACAGGAACTTGGGAAAGAAGAACGACAGAAAAGGGACCTAAATTGTAGCAATTCAGAGCTTTGAATAACATCACAGGGAAAAACGTTCAAATGCCAATACCTTGATAGTTCGATCTGCAGACCCTGTGCAGAACCAATTATTACTTGGATCAAATGCAACAGATCTTACCCACCCCAAATGGCCACTAATGACCTGAAAAAATAATTTTCATACTGTAAAAAAGAGCCACTCTTCAAATAAAGAAATAAAGGAAACCATAACAAAGACAACATATCTCATTAGTAGATAAGTGCAACAGGGAGCTTGTCCAACATTATGGTTGACAGAGAGCTAGACTAGGTTAGTATCTGACAATAACATAGCCCAATTAAAAGGGTCATACAGTTCAAATGTTTTATTTAAGGTAATTGAAGTATTCTTAGTTATAATGTAGTATTTCACTTATTTAATCAGGCATACTACTAGGGTTGGTACTCACTATCTGATAAATATGTAATTCCAATTTCTTTTGACCTCAATAATATTAAAAACTACTTTCTCTTAATTAAACTTAAGTTTCATTGTTTGGAACTTGTTTATAAATATGTAAGGCTATAATCAAATGCTAGCATTTGTTTTCATGCTAATATCCTCAGTCAATCACAAATCAAGAGGTAAATAATACTACTGCAAGGGTACTTCAAAAAGTGAAACACCTCAACTAGCAGAAACAGAAATGTTTTACCCTATAATTCTTCCATGGAGCATGCCAAACAGGACGGGGCCATTTGCTTGGAATTCGTTCCATTAGAGCAGCAGTTGAGAAGTTCCTATAAGATGAGAATCAACAACACTTGAGCAAAATATGTTTATCTTATGCAGGGGAAGATACATGAAATTTTCATTTCCATGCATCGTTTTTTTAAAATTAAGAAAGAGGTACTGATATTCCTTGAAAAAGAATACATGATCTTTACGAAAATAGATGCATTGAGTACTACAAAATTAGATATCCAAAATCACAATAAGAGGCACCAACCATGTAACCTGTGCCAATTCGTAAAGCTAAACCAACCACTTAAAGCAGCACAAGTAGTGCGAAAAAAAAAATATAACTACAACAAGCATCATGAAGATAGTGGTGCCAATAACAATTTATTGCTCAATATGATACATAATAATTTTTTCAAAACCTATAAAGAGATAGACAGTGCAGATCAAGAACCAATCCAAAAGGAAAGATGTTTAGAAACACCGCATTGTATGGATGAAGATAATGAGACAAAATCAAAATACAAGAATGCTGATGGAAGTGGTGAACAATAGAATAAACAATAAAAAGCAGAACTCAAACCTCTCAGATGGACCTGAAGCAGAGATTACTGCAGTACTTTTCCCTGAAAAACCTACATTATTACTGAAGAGAAGATGAAGATAATTAGCTAAATAACTCGAGAATTCCTAACCAAATCATTAATTAGATGCAACTGGATCCATCACATGGTAACAACTTCACAAATACACCAACAAGATATTCAAGTCCACAAATAACAGAAGGGGAAGATACAGACCAGTGCACACAATGCCAGAAAAATTTGCTACCAAGAAAACACATAGTATCCAATTTGTAAGAGTAAATAAAAGCAATGGTAACAAACAGAAATTAACAAGTAAAGTTCTATAAAAAGGGCCAAATGTCATTATGAAGAGCAATTTAATAAATAGAAGGAACATGGAGAAAAATGGAAGGACGGGCTTGGGATTATGAAAATCACTCACGTTGGCTTTGGTTGGAGAGATGGACCAACAACTAATGCATTTTGAGCTCCACTCTTTCGTGAATCTTTAGACTCATCAGGGCCTGGATAGTAATAAGAAGTTGAGTCTCAACAAGTTTCAGGTTCTAATAATATTACAACTAGACTATAGAAATAAAGAAAGTTATTAACAACTCCCCTGAAGTATGCATCTTGTTTCATATAACAACACTAGATCTTATATACCACAGCATCAAATGAAAATTTGAGCACATCTCATTTTAATATCTCTTACATATACATCTTGATTCACAAACATATACATCTTGATTCACAAACCATAGTAGACCTTGCATACCAAAGCATCAAATGAAAATTAGAGCACATATCATTTTAATATCTCTTACACACACACATGCATCTTAGAGATGATCCCACCACCAGAGTGATATCCATTAAGTTAGAGTAGAAACCCCAAGAATACAAGGTTCATACCCCATTACTATAAGAATTTAACCCACTTTTCCATTTGATGTCCAGTCTGATGCTCAATGATTTGACTTACAGGTACAACATTAAACAAGAAACCGTGCATCTTCAAGAAACTAAAACAGAACTTATATTAAAAAACATCCTAGGACAGAATGACATTCTAAATGTGCTATTTTCAAGCTAGATAGAGGAATCTGAAGGTCCAAAGACATGTATTGATGTGAGCACGGCCATGACACTTTGTTAGAAAAATGGAACCAAATATGAGCTAGTAATGCTAGAGGGATCAATAATAAGATCAAGAGCTAAGCAGTTCAAAGAAACGCTTCAATCCTACATGGGCCGAATTGTAGATGGCATGGAATCTCAAGAGCCAATGAGGGTCAATAGCATCATAACTAATCAAGTTGGGCAGCCCATCATAATAAACAATGTCTAGGGTTAGAATGGATGGAAAACGAATTCTATACGGGAGGATTTCTTGTCTTCTTCTATTGCATTAAGAATATAATTCTTATCCAGGTAAACACTTGCGGCGAATTTCTATTCTTGTTTTTAAATCAACTTTATTATATGAGCTTCCTTTCATATAATTGATTGGGTGTTCATTAGGGTTGGGGATTTTATCTTGTTCATGTTTTACTCAAAGTGTGTGTTTAAGGAGTTTGAGGTTCTTTAGCCTTGGGATTCCGCATCATGTATTCTGGTCCCCACTAACATAGACAACAATGAAAACACAAATCACTAAATACCTGGAAGAGCAAGAGCGTTGGAAGGTACCGAAGGTTCGTGACCACGACCAGTTGCATTCGAATTGGCTTGATGTGGAAGTTCACTTGCACTCTTAATTCCTTTATACTCCACGTTTATCTACAGAAATCATTCAATAAAACCCATTACAACCACAACTCTACGCAGAAGAAACTACGAATAACAAATCAAGAACCTGGTTGAAGTAAAAGGAAACAAGCAAGTGAAGACTTCAAAAAAGAAAGTTCCTTTTTTCCTTCGGAAGACCTTACCTACGTAGAACAAAAAACGAAAGGGGAACATAAACTAACCTTGTGGCTCATGCGAATCCTCTTACTGCAAAAGCCCGCCCCAAAAAAAAACCCAAATCAATCAAGAGGGTACCTCAATCAAGAACAATAATTCAAGGATAACACAAAAAGCTAGGTTCATTGGAAGAAAATAATAACTTTAACAATAAAAAAGACCTCTCGGAATCGGGCGGAGTGAACTGGCCGTGCACGGGAGAGAAGAGATCGAGGGCTCGCTTCAGTGACTTGAAACTGAGCTTTTTAAGGGACTGTGGCTCTACTGGTTCCATCTCCAGTGTAGGACCAGGCATTGCTCTCTTACTACTCCCTATCAGAGATTGTTAGGGTTCACGGATCTGCAATTGAAACAGAATTGAAGACGAATTACTAGGGTTTTGGAGGACGGAAATTACTGCGCGAGACGGAGAAATGGAGGCTTCAGTGATTAGTGGAGCATCTGCGGACTACAAGATTTCTTATACAGTACCAATCAGTTGATTTCTTCTCCTTTTTTTCCCGATTATTATTCAAATATTATTACATAGAATATATGAGATATTTAATAATTTATTTTTAATTATTATTTTGTAATTTAAATCTATTTTAGTTTAATTTAACCAAAATTTTTAAATTATTACTTTAAATTATTTTATCTCTACAAAATAATTACTATAAATAAATTATTACTTTGTTTTTATTTTCAAATTTTAATAAAAATTATGTGACTGATTTATTGTAGATTTTCTTATTTTTATCATTTATGAAAGATGCAAATTTTAATTTTAATTTTAATTTTTTATTTTAGTTATTTATCTTAATATGTTTTAATAAAAAATATAATTAATTTTTATTTTAGTTTCTATGAATATAAATTTTAAATAAAAATTATTTAAAAAGTTATTTGCAAATTCAAATATTATTTGATAAATATATTTTATTAAATAAAATATTTGAAATTTATATTTAATTCTATTTACTTTTTATAAAATTACATAAAATACTTATAAAATTTTGAATTTTTAAAATTAAGGAATTCATCTCTTTTTTTGGAGATACATACAATTAAATTAAATTTAGATAGTACTTTAATACTTTGAAAATAATTTATAATTTATTTATTAATATTATATATTGAAAATTTAGGCTCTGATTGCATTAGCTGTTTGTTAAAGATGTTTGATAAAATTAGTTGTTTAGTATTAGTTGTTTATGTATAAAATAATTTATGAGAACATGACTTTAAAAAAATTATAAGGGTGTGAATATTATATATCCTAATATTTCGTTAAATCTTCTTATAAGAATTTAGATTTTAGAGAAGTTAAATTTACCTGTATTATTCATCATCTATGAAAATTTTATATAATTCTTCTTATTTTCATTTTCGTTCAAAGTTAACATTTTATTTTTAACCTATAATTGCATAAAACAATTATACGAATAAATACTATTCCTAAAATACAAATATCTAAAATTCTCAATTAAAAAATACAATTAATATTTAATAATTAAAATTTTGGCTGATATGTAAAAAAAATTAACTGTTTATCTTAAATCAGTTGTCAGATTGCTATTCTTCAGACAACTTTTATAAGAGTTCAGATCCTCTGTCTAATATTATAGTATCTTATTATATCTAATAAATCTCAGTCATTTATTTATATAGGTCTCATATAAATTCTATAAATTAAATGGTTGAGATTTCACGAAAAAGGGTAATATTAAATGAGGACTCCTTTCGTAATTGTGGCTGTCTTTGAGGCCTTAGAAAGAAGCAAAAGTCAAAATTATTCAACGGCGTAAGTTCCACACATGAAAGGTTATTCTTTTAAGACAAAACGCGTCTGCAGCACCTCTTTTAAGACAAAGGCAAAGACCAAAACCTCGTAAAACCACATCCAAACCTCTCTCTCAGGCTCAGCTCAGGTCAGGATCAAAATGTTAGAAGAGAGACAGTTCAGAGGTCCACCACACGGCGTCCTACTAGCGGTGGTTGTGTTCATAGTGGTGTTGGCTCCGTCACTTGTGGGTGACCAGGAAGCCATAACCGAAGCCATCTCCGAGCTTTTGAGCCCACTCGGACTTCTCCTTTTGCCGATCATCCTCCTCCTCACCATACACTTGCTCTCCTCTGACCATGCTGGCTCCATTCTCTCTGCCATTTTCTCTACCGGTCAGCCTGACAGCATACACAGACTCAGTGGCTCTCCCGTCGGTGTGGCTCTGTTTCTTGTCCTCATCTTGTTCTTGCTCTACAATCGCTTCTCCATCTTTGGTGGTGGTGGTGATTCCGGTGATTAACAGGCGCTTCCATGGGTGTAGTAGGTCTCAGGGTCTTCCTCGCTCTTTTTGTTTTTTCTTAATTGATATTTTCTACTAAGTTCTTTTCGTGCACGGTATGGTGGGCTGTACGTACGTAGACTTTTTTGTATGAACATGGGGAAGACAGTTATGGATTTTACATGAATGCCCTGGTGAAAGATTTACTTTTGTTCTTGGTATCGAGGGTTATGTAGGGATTCACAGGTCTTCTTCGTCTAACCAAACCCTAAACATCAATTTGATTATTGGAAACTGACACACGATATTGTTCTTTTTCTAAGAATAAGATGGCATTACACTTAATAAATACTATAGTACTAGCAAATTTTCTTAGTGCCCCAAGGGGTGGTTGACTTGATAGAATTGACAGTACAGGGTTAAAAGGTTTTGGTTCAAATTTCTTTATTCACGTTATTTCAGTCGAGTTTGTTGCATAGGCTTATGAAATATTTGATTGACATGATTTGCAAGTAGGGATGACGTATGTACTCGAATTTGATGGGTACCTGATAAAATTATCCGAACGGGGTAAATATAGAGGGCAAATTTTTACCCGTGGGGTGGGTATGGTATGGGGGGTTAACAAAAATACCCGTCGGGTATGGGACGGGTATAGGGATACCACCTCCAATACCTGTTTACCCGTTATATAGTAATTACAATTTTGCCATTATATATATATACATACTTATATACCCGTTATATATATAATATTATACATTTATATTAAATAAGTTTATCTTTAAAAAAAAGCGGGTAAACGGATACCTGATGAAGGTTGTACCCCCAACGAGTACGGGTATGAGGGTGCCAAAAAAATTCCCGACGGGGATGGGGGCGGGTACGGGGATGACATATCCGCCCCGTTGCCATCCCTATTTGCAGGTTATTATGTCGGAGATTTATTTGATAAGCATCTAAACGATAGCGGCTGCAAGATTTTCCGATTAAAAAAAAGAAACATTTTCTTAGTGAAAAAGCAAACCTATCTTTTAACTGAAATTCAAGATGTTAATTAAGAATAATAAAATTGGTCCAATTCAAAATTAACATATCGCATTCAAATTAACTAGACTAAGAATAGTCCCTAAATTTAAGTGATTAAGTTTGATACTATCCAATCTAATTATTTTAATCAATGGTCATGTTTGGTAAACAACGAATTATATTAACTATTAGTTAATTCTATTAGCTAATTTAACCAGTAAATAACATCAGTTGTTATTTATTTAGTATTAACTATTACCAAGTAAAATGACTTACGAGGACATTATTTTAAAAAATTATAAGAATATGAATATTATATTTTTTAATATTATTTTGAATATTCTTATAATAATTTAGGTTTTAGATACTTAATTTTACAAAAATTAAGTTTATAACTTTAATAAAATATAATAATAATAATAATCTAACGTTAAATTCTCTATTAATATAAATGATGCAGCACGTTACATCATATTAGTATTTTTATATAATATGTATAAATTTTGTTATTTTATAAATTAAAATTATCTATAATTATAATATGATAAAAATACTATATATATCATAATTCAAAAATTATGAAAAGAGGATATAATTGGTTTTTTACCTATTAATTTTTTGCTGATTATCCAAAAAGCTCCTCTTATGAAGCTTTTACAAATCAATTTATTAGGATTAAATAAGCTAACCAATAAGTTATTCACCAAACACATCAATAGTTTTTTAACATGATCAAAAAGCTAAAAAACAGCTGATAAGTTGTTTGTCAACACCTCTAATATTTTAAACATTGAATCTTGAATATGTAGTTAAAAATAGTATTAAATCATCGTAAAATCGACTAAAAACTAAATAAAATTAAAGAATCTTTTGAAAATTTTATTCTATATAAAAATTTGAAATTTAATTTTAAAATATTATTAAATAAAATTAATTAATTAATTCTAATTTATAAGAACTTATTAATTTATTATAATCGACCTGATTAGTTTTTAACAATAAAAATTATTAAAGTAAATAAAATAAAAAATTAATTTAAATTAAAAAATTGATAATTAAACCAGAAACTCAGTTAGATTTTTTAATCATTATTTTAATTAATAAATTAAAAATTTTATTAATTACATAGTTTCAGATTTAGTAGAATTAAAATACACAACTTAAATTTGATGAAATTGTGAAAAAAGTCAAGTTGAGCTCGTTGCATCTCTAATGATAATTCAACCAGTAGTCGAGATTTTCAAAGAGTTTTCCACTCTTTGAATGAAAAGGACTCAATTATTAGATTGAGTGGTTAATTCTTTAGATTGATTACTCAAATCAGGTGATAAGATAAACATACTATCTATCTACAAGCACGTGGGGCAGCTTCTCTTGGTCTTGGATTCGATCTAGTAAATACACTAGTTGTCCTCCTTGAACTGAAGCAGAATCACTAGTTTTATCTTTTTTACAAGAAGACCTGTAGAACGAAAGGCTAAAAACTAAACTCAAGCTGGCAGGCTTTTTCCATACACCCAGATTCTACTAGCTTTTTCCTATCAGGTGGATTACAATTAGAGTTATCTAGCAATAAAATAGGACCTAAACAAGGAGGACTAGTTTCCCAACTATGAAGGTTTGCATATAATAAGACTATTCGAGCTAAAGATTGAGCCGCCCTATTGGCAATCCTGCGCGTCCATTGGAAGGACAAGTGAAGGGAATAATGCTTGAAAGCTAAACAGTCCAAAACCAGCATTCCAATCTCAGAACGATTAACAGACGAATTTGTAAGCGCTTGTATAGCTAACAAACAATCCGACTCCACCACAACATGATCTATTTGTTTGTCTTTCAGCCATGATAACGCTTCTCTGATCAACATGAGTTCCGCAATAAGTGGCTCGAATAATGAGGAATAATGCCCGGAAAGAGCAGCAACAAAGCATCCCCTTTCGTCTCTAAGAACCGCAGCAAACCCCATTGCGTTTTGTTCCTTAAAAGTAGCTGCATCAACATTGCATTTTACCAACCCAGCCGAAGGTTTACGCCAGCCTATTGTATTAGAAGAAGAGGTACTCGTTGGGCCACTAACTCTCCCAAAACTTCTCCTAGACTCTTGCCAGTCTTGAATAAAATTGTCAGCAAAAGTAACAATCATATAGGGGGAGATATTCTTACCTTGCCAAACTCTAAGGTTGCGATGGTACCAAATACTCCACAAAATAGCCAGTAGACGAATTAATAGAGACATTGAAGAGTTAAC
>JANKOE010000206.1:86802713-86816621 GCA_026284465.1 Erythroxylum citrifolium | reverse complement strand
TGTTTTATTTTTTAAAATAAATAATGTAAGAATTATTATTTATAAACTAATATTTATTTATATATATTTTTAATTATTAAATCAAAATTTATTTAAAATTTATATATTTTAAAAATATATTTTAAATTAAATTAAATTTATTATTATTATTATTATTTATTATAATTTTTGAAGTCAAGGTTAAAATTATACAATCTAACTGTATAATATCATAATGGACTATTTTTGTAGTTTTAAAAAAATTTAAAGACTATTTCATAGATTTAAAAAATTATCTGAAACAGTATCCAATATTAACCAGTACTAATATAATATTGTACTAAAATTCAATTCGGTAGTAAATTTAGTAGGGTGGTCATCACATTGACGCCAATAAAAGATTTTGAAATAGCGTGAAAAAAATTGGATTTTTTCTTCGATGCCAATAAATTTTTAGCATCCCGGGCTCAGTATAACAAGTGTTAATAAAGTTTATTCTTTTTGAAGTTCACATTCATGTAAATTACTGATTCAACCAAGACAACCTGCAGATTTACAAAATTTTCTCTCTTATACTTCTGCAGAACGCGTACTTTCTCAGTGGACGAAAGAATTATTCTGGTACTTCCTTTCTCAGGCTTGAAAGCTAGTCTTTTAAGCATCAGAGGCTACTGGATGAGACCTTATTGGGTATAGGCTATCAGTTTTCATCTTCAAAAGACTGTCTTCTTCTCAATGATTCTAATACGTCCAGTGGTCGGTCAGTTCGAGCCCCGCTTCCCGTCTGACTAGTCTTGAGTTTGGGGACGCTCAGGGCACTAAGTGGTGGTGTCAATCTTCCTCCGTTCACTTGTCTAAGGACAGACCTAACTTTTGCCGCAGCAGCAACATCTGCCATTGCTGAAACTAATCGGCTATCACTCTGCAAGTTTTCAGGCAAGTTATGGGGGGCAGGTTTGCCATTTCTGGTCTGAGGAGCTCCAGGTGAAAGAAAGCTAGCAGAGTTTTGCTGGTTGGCAACGGCCACTGCAGCTGTTGATTTGGCCTTGGCTGTTTCATACTTGTGCATGTCATATTCGAGCTCTTTCTGGAGTTGCTTGTCAGCAACTAGAATTTCATCAATCTCATTCTTGTAGTCCTTCAACAGAATCCTGAGACACTCCATGAGGCAACCGATGAGTGGGCTGTTCTTGCTCTCTAATAGCCGTTTAAGCTCTATGAAGATCGGGATGGTGTTCTGTATAATGCCCTTCCTGACTGCTTGACTGATAGCCCTTCCTTTAGCTGCTGTTGTACCATCTCCACTTTCCTCCTCTAAGTCTCCTGTATCCGCCTGTGACCCGCGGAAATATTGAATTCTCATTTCTTTGCAAGCAAGAACTTGGAATGTATCCTGCTCACCAATTTAATGCAAAAATTTTAAAACAGACAGAAAGCTAATACCCATAAACTGATGAGAAACAAAATGTATTACCATCCAGCTAAGCCTTCGACTAACCTAGATATGAACAGAATGCTCTGTAATCTCTTGACGGAGCCAATTCAACAGTATCGTGGTAATATATGTGAAGTGGACAAAGACTAGATTTTACCTTCTCACAAAAACATAAAATGGTACCTGCAGAACGGCCTGTCCTGTGACATCATCAATATTGAGCATGCCATCTGATGCAGCTGCGAGAATCTCAGCACACAACTTTGCAAATGTTGCCAATAGGTGCTCTGGAGCCATTTGTTTGAGTAATGAAACGTAGATGTGCATTCTTTTGGCCCTAGAATTTTCGTCGTTACCCCTAGAGAAATAAAAATCTTCAGTTCTGAACCTCTGTTTTTTATCCTTTTTCTATCAGCGTTGTACATCTGATACACCTACCTGATAGAGAAAAGCCGGTTCTCTGACCTAGAACTCTTCGAAACACTATGTCCAACATGAGCGTTGCAGTCGTTTAGGACAAAAACAGCTTCAACAAAACTATTATACGCTAGAAGTGGTGCCTTGACTGCAGACCACTAGTATGTATCAGTCAATACTCTAGGATTGTCACTGAACGATTTGAAGAATGATGGACAGTAGAAACAGCTAACCTTTTAAAATTTTTCCAAAAAGGTAATCTGAAAGTTGTCTGATATTTTCAGAATCGTCAACAAGAGACAATAGAAATCTGAGAAAGAGCACTCCTCTCCACTTGACATAGTCCCTCTGAAAATGAGAAAAAGATATAAGTCAAAAAAGTCTACTGACTACAAAAAAATCCTCGAAAAAGAAATTTTCATGGAATAATAGAACCTTGTAACAGAGAAACACACCTGTAATAGTCTGGAGAGCAATATAAATGTCTGCCTTCGCACCAGTTCACATGGATCTCGCAGGCACTTGGTGATCTTTGATATATAACTGACGGGTACAGGAATGACCAATGAAAGGGAACAAGATTAACATTTTGCACCACCATGTTTCAATCGAGGAAACTAAGCAGCAGCAATTCTAGCTCATCATTAGAGGCGTTACCAGTCAACAAGAGCAGTATAGCGAACACAAAAGTCAGCCAGCATTACTACAAGATTGTTGCGAAGAGCAGCACAATCACTCCTTTCAAGTTCCTGTTGAAGCATTGGAAGGATTCAGGATAGGGCACCATTTTGATAAGAAGCAAAGGTTAATCAAGACGATTTGATGGTATAGGAAGAATTAATAAGGAGTGAATTGGTGAACGATATGAAGCCATTGCAGTAGGAGAAAGAAATATATCACTGTAACATCTCTAGCTTTTGTCAGGATTTGTGCATATAACTAGGAAGTGGAAACCAAAGGAATTCGTGCAACTTAAAGGTTACAAGTCATATAGTAAGAAAAGATTTGGCAAAACCAATCACTGCATGAATTTGGATAAGAAATAGCAACAAGTCAAGTAAGGTATCTTCTACTTCTCTTTTCATAAGAATCTCAGGCATGGTGATGCTGACAAACCTTAATAAACAGAGGAATATAGCTCTTTGCACGTTTTGCATCTGCTAAGCAAATCTTCCCCATTGTCAACCACGCTTGAATGTACAAAGAGGGGGCTGCCTCTAGCAGGGCAATTTTAGGGCTGGGAAATCTACTCAACTTTGTGTCAAAATCACCAGAGGTGATAATGGTGTGCAGCAAGGGAATAATAGCGCTTATATCAGCTGAAGGACAAATGATAACCACAGACCCGATCGTATAGATTGCAGTTACTGCTTCAGATAGCAATCTGATATTGGCTGCTGTTCTCTTACCCCTTCTGGAATTACTCCGAGGTGGTGTGAAGAAATTATTCTCAACTTTTTCCTCTGATTGCCCTGAAATGTACTTCTCTAAAATTCGGTAAGCCTTAGAGAGAACTTGTTGTACCCATTTCACTACAAGGGCATCAGCCTCAGTGGAAGTCGAAGCCTTCCGCTTACATAAAGTTCTCAGGGCTTTGACGTGAGCATTAACCTACCATCAATCGAACATATTGGAGGTAATCAATAGATTTAGACAGAAAGAGACTAGAATCTTTCATGATTTCCAGCAGCAAGACAGTTGACAGCTTGCATTCTTCGCATAGATGTGTATCCGACCATGTTTTCAACTAAGAAAATATTTCGATTGCAGTCATTCATGAACGGTATAAATAACTACAGGTTAGTTAGGGCATGATACGAACCTGGTCTATCAACTATGGCATACAGATAAAGATTTTCTAAGCTTTGATGCGGTGGAGTATATCTAGTAGGAATCAACTTGCATGTGAGCAGAAAAATGGGCAACAAATTTCAACACGTCATTTAAGAAAGCTGTAGGAAAGAGATCAACAGGACCAAAGTTCTAAGGAAACGATGCTTTGTTTGAAGCTGTTTTAAGTGTAGAAGATTGTGAGCCATGAAATTCATGTTGTCTACAAACTTTTATCACTTAGTCAAAAAATGCTGATTCATTTGACTCTGGCACAATAACATGGCAAAAGTGCAATTCAATTGCGGTACATGATCAAACAGAAAATTAGGATGATATTATTAAGGAAAGTTTAAAGCAACTCAAGTTGAATCCTTCATCTACTGAAGGCTGGAATAAACTGGACCTGATTTTCATGAAGAACACTTCACCAATGAAAGTTGGGAAGTTATTAGCTAATCTGGGGCTGCATTATCCAATAATGTCATCTAATAAACAAGCAGTGGGATAAACCTTTAATTTCTTCTTTTTCAGAACCCGATCAATAGTTTAGAAAGTATGACCGTATGTATACATACCTCTGTTGAATGCATGTTGAACTCTTCAATTCTTTTAAGCAAGTTATGAGCCAAATCAGCTGCAGATTTGGGGGGAAGCTCCACAGAAACATTAGAGATTGTTTGTAGTAGGAAAACACGATCTCCAGCCCATGCAACTGAATTGGATTCAATGCCTTGAACACCTTCAAACAAATCAGCAGCAGCAGGGCTATTAAGCCCATTGGTCACCCCATGCCTGTCAAGCAGCTGCCAATGATGATGCAGAAACTCCCAATCAATGGCTTTTGGAAGGTAATTTGACACCTCTGAAAGAAGAAACCAAGCACCAGGAGGGGCTGTCCATTTGTCTACTGGCAAGGAATGATCCAGCCAAATGGATTCTGATTTCCTAATGATGTTCTGTAATGCGCCTGCAATTTTTGTTTTCAGCTGTTTCTTCTTACCTAGGCTTGTGCAGATTTTCTTTACCCAAGGCATCACCTCTCCATTGCAAATCTCCCTCAAAATAATCAAAATTCCTTCAGAAAAATTCAATTGTAACTCCTTTTCTACATCTTTCGATTTCACGTTAGTGTGGGACAAAGCGGATCCCTTTTGTGGTGTGTTAGCTGAGCCTGCCCTTGAAATCCGGTCAAGAACCAGATCCAGGAACAAGTTCTCACATTCTTCTTGAATGCTAGATTCATTGTCAGTTATCAAACATGGAACAGAATGTAGCCACTCAATAGTTACACTTTCATCAGAATGTGTTCTAAAGGCCTACAAGTTCAAAGTAAATTCTATTGTAAGAGCGAGAGATCAGAACAAATATCTCATAGCAGAACTAATATAAAAAGGTACACATATCATCCAAGCAGGGGGCTGGGGTCATTCAATGAAGAAGTCACCACCTTATGAAACAAAGTATGAATTTATAGTGTTAATCCATGACTATACCTGCACGCAGTACATAGACAAGTTAAAAAAAAGGTTACAAAATTTTCTTTTCAAAGAGATACAACTTGAAATAAATGTTATGTTCACCAATACTTTGTATGAATTCGTTGATCAGGATTCAAGTTAAGGACTCTACTGTTAATATCAATACGAAAGCAAGATGACGTGTCTCTTGTGAATACAATAAAAACCACAAATGATAAGATTTCAGCCCAGTGCAATCATCTCACATGATAGTTGCAACTACAACTCTCAACATACATTAAGTGAAAAAACCTTTTAAGGAAATAATGATGCAAATTTTGGTATATCCTTGGAAAGATTTACAATTGAGGTCCCAGGAAAGGTAGATTCATAATTGCACAAGCATCCAGAAATATTTTTACACGGCAACTCAAAACGAGTCTTGAAGGTATTAAAATGCAGTTACAAAAAGAAGTATGCAACACAGTATGAAAATAAGTCCTACTTTCTCTAACAACTGGATTGCATACTGATCATATGAAGCGACGATCATACCAATGATCAAAATATTACTTTCAATTTCAAAATATTGGATGACAACGTGTATAAACAAACGAACCTCTGATAGAGCTGACATTGCAGCTTTACGTATGCTTACAAGTGGATCTGAGCAAGCCATTCCCATGGTCTTAAGGACAATTCCATCAAAATTACCACCCAAAAGTGCAGTTTGCTTGCTGACCAAAAGAAGTGCAGATCTCCTAACATTTGCTTTCTCATCCATACACCTTTTCCTCAACAAATCATTCATCCCAGATTCTAGTTTTTCTCTACAGCCTTCTCCAAACCCCATTAGCTCCTTCAAGACCTCACGACTCTTCTCATCACTAGAAAAAAACCCTACCAACTGAGCCAAATTTGAAAGTGCGCGAGCTCGAATCCCAGCATTCGAGTCAGAGCATCGCTGAATTAAAGCCTCCAAACAACTAGAACCCCAAGAATCATTCATGTCAGGATCAGTGTCTACTCCAAAAGGGTCTTTCAACACCATCATGGAGTTCAAAATTAAATCAACCCCTAGCAACCTAAGATTAGTCTTCCCTTGTGTCATCTTCACCGCGTACTCCACAAACCCAACTTGATCTTCAAACTCAAAGACTCGCAGAACCTCCATTATTGCCTCCACTGCGAGCCCCCTTGCCTCCGCCTTCTCTGGTGCCTTTTGCGCCAAATATCGCGGCAATTTCACAACAGCTTGTTTAACATTGTTGTTTCTCTTGCACGCGTCAGTCACCAAACTCTTCACAAAATCCAGTGCAAAACTCCTTGCCTGTGATTTCACACCCAAAATCAAAGGCGTTAACGACTTCAACACCTCCGCAGCAGTCTCTCCTTCATCTCCATGCTCAGCCTTGAATAACTGACACAAAATTCGCGAACACAACTCAACCAATCTCCCAAAACTACGGGCATTACCGTTCAAATCAATCGCTGCTGGAATATCTACCACAGTGTGAACCAAAGACTTTAAACAATCAGGAAACCTATTCAAATGAACCAAATCCAAAACCATTCCTAGTTTCTCTAGAACATTAAAGAACATCCTCACATCAAAACCCTCGCTCTCTAAATTTCCCAAATCATCGCCACTAGCACACACTTTGCTCTTCACCACTCTCCCCTTCCGCTTCCTGGCGTTGACCCCGCGTTGACTGGAGGTGGCAGAATTTCCTCCGTCACGTGGAATACCTGACTTGGGAGCCCGACGGAGGGAGCGGAGGAGGGAGAGGAAGGAGATGGGAGTGAAGAGAGTGAATACGGGTGAATTAGGGGAGAGGAAGAGAGATAGGTACGCGGTGGAGGCTAAGAGAGAGGTGTTGGCCGGACCACCGTCCATGGTAGCGGTGATAGGAGCGAGGAGCGAGGAATGAGACAGCGATTTGGCAAAGATTCGGTCCACGAGGTCTGGATCACTGCCGTCCAAGACGGAGAGGAGGTCCTCCAGAGTTGACTGGGAGAGAACTGCCGTTTCCGGCGGTGAGTGGCTGCTTTGAGCATCTTCGAGGTCAGCGATTACTCGCGACAAGGTGTCTTCCATGGTCGGAGCGATTTGGTTCTGTTATTTTGAATTCCATCTTTCCCGCTTATATGTTCTCCCGATTAAATCGAAACAAAACAATAATTTGATAATATTATTTAGGATTAATTTAAAAAAGTCTCAAATATTTCTAATTATAGTCTAAACTTGAAAATATGATAATAAAATGTTCTCACTTTTAATTTTTTCAATTTTTAATTTTTTCAATATTAAGTAAAATTGACACAAGAAATTAAGATTAATAAAATAACTGTCATTGTTAAAAATAAAATTCCTAAATCAGTTTACACACTTCAGCCATTCGTTATTTGTTTGCTCTTCCTACACTTTCAATTATTTGTTTTCTATTTGTTCTTCTAATGTTCTCAATTATTCTCGTATTACAGTATATTATACCAACAAGTTTTTGGTTTTCAATTCGTTCTCTTGATGTCTTCAGTTCATTTTCAGTGTTTATGACCTAATTGAGTCAAGGTTCGAGCCCAGTTCAAACCAATGCCATTCATAGTTCTAATTGTGAATAAAAGTTGTAATTATGTACATTAATGAGTTGGATTGAGTTGAAATTAAATTTAATAAAATTTTAAGTTTAATTAAAAATTTTTGAAAAATTGTGTTAAATTCAAATTTTGATTAGACTCAAATTATCAAATTAGATCACATGTTGTAAATTTTGTTGATTTTTATGTCCTTTAGCCTTAAGTCAAGTTGAATATTTTAAATTTAATATCAGTTCAAAGTTTACTCACTTCATATTTATTCATTAATTTGGAGTCATACATAATAAAATGTCAATTGCAACTATAATTTAATTCAATCTTAAATAGGATAGATGACTTATGGTTGTATTGAAAAGTTGTAATTATGCATAACAATGTGTTAGATCAGATCGGGTTCAAATTTCATGCGAGTCGAGTTTTATTCAAATTGTTTTTAATTTCAAGTATAATTAGATTTAAACTATCAACTCAACAACATATTTTAAAAGTTCGTCCAAGTTCAAATTTTAATATACGTTAAATTTGAATTTCAACTGAATTATAATGGGTCAAAAAAATTTATTAAATATAGATCAAAAACTATATTAAAAAGTCAAATTTAATTATGATCAATTCAATTTTAAAGAGGATGAATGGTCAATAATTAAGGCGTGGCCTAGTTATATACTTATATTTTTAAAATTTTTAAATTTGAACTTATTCAAAATCTCAAACAATTTAAACCAAATATATTAACTTTGGACAAATCAAATTATGACAAATACAAACTATTTTAACGTAATTATAACATAATGGTAAAATAACATAATTATGAAGAATAGATTTTTAAAAATTATTTTTAAATTATTAATTTGAAAAATATTAAAAATAATTTATTTATAATATAAAAAGGTTAATAATTTATTAAAAATTTTATAAATTATTAACCTTTTAATAAATTATAAATTAGAAATTGATTATTATATTAATTAATAATATAATAACAAATTTATTATATTATTAATTGATTGATACTATAAACATTTTTTTTTTTGAGGGGGTTACTATAAACATTATTATTCACATATTTTTCTTTCCAGATAAATTCCGTCTGTTGCCAGGCTTTCTAGAGTATACGCCTTTATTTAGGCCCAGAAGAGAAAGATGCCGCATATACTTTACAAGAGCCTCGCCTATATATACATATTGCCCATTACTGCGCCACCCCTCTTTCGCTCTCTCGTCTTTCCTGCTGTTTAGATCATCGATCCCAGAGAGAGAGAGAGAGACAAGCTCTGCGACCATGTTGGTTTATCAGGATCTTCTAACTGGTAGTGTTTATTTTTTTCCAGCTCTTATTGATGTTTTCTTTGGTTGCTTGGAGTCGCTTTTTTGATTTCGTTTGTTGATCCGTTTTGTTGATCTTGTTTCGATCTATGCTATTGTGAACGTTTTGAGGTTTGGATTTGCTTGGTTGTTGGAAAATCTATGGCGATTGGACATGTTTCGATTTGATTTGGGTATTGGGTGTGTGATTAGTTGATGGTTATTACATAATTGAGTTATGGGAGATTCGTAGTCGGTTGCTTATGGCGGGGCTTCTTTTGGAATTTGAGGTTTAAGTGTGTGGATTCACTAAGTTCAACTTGCTGGTTGTTAGTAGCAGGAGTGTTTTTGCTCTTGTTCGTGCCTTTTGAGATGATCCAGCTGCTGTCTAGTGTTTTGAGATTAGTGAACATAGTATGGAGTTTTGTTATACGGTTAGGTTGTCACGGACCTGTAAAGTTTTGTGTTTTTGAATCGTTTACTAGTTAAAGAATCTACTTTAATACTGTGTGATAGTGCCTGGCCTTAATTCATCCTGTCGGATTTGATGGTTCTCTTTGTTTGTCACAATTCGTGATATGTTATGATAGTTTGTATGTTGCTCTTGGTTTCTTGAATTGTTGTTGCATAGCTCATTCGTTGGCTTTGGGTATTGTGATGCCTGATACCTTAAACCGTTATTGATTTGCGATTGGTAAAACGAAACATTGTAGATAATAAAAAGTTTGTTTCTGAGATAAAAGTTATCGGGTATGAAATTATACGTGGCAAGTCTTAACCAATTGTGAAGATCTCGTGAACTGAGTGGACGTGATTACTGAATAGTTTGGTCTGTGGGTTCAATCTAATGATTGTTGATGAATTTCAGATGATGAGCTTCTCTCAGACTCATTCCCATACAAGGAAATTGAGAATGGAATGCTCTGGGAAGTTGAGGGAAAGGTATTGTGGATCCATGCTTGTCTGATGCAAATTGGTGTAGAATAGTTTGTAATTGTTACTTAAGCAATGGTTTGTATGTTTTTGGTCTGCAGTGGGTTGTTCAGGGAGCCATTGATGTTAATATCGGTGCAAATCCCTCTGCTGAAGGTGGCGAGGAAGATGAGGGTGTTGATGACCAAGCTATGAAGGTGGTGGACATTGTTGACACATTTAGGCTCCAAGTAAGTTGCTGATATTTTTGGGGTCATGACCTTTTCCCGTAGAAGAAACAAAACGAATAGATAAATGCAAGTCATTTGCACATCTAGGAAATTTCATCGTAACAATTGTTAATTTTAATGCTTGCAGGAGCAACCGCCCTTTGATAAGAAGCAGTTTGTGACATATGTGAAGAGGTTCATCAAGTTGTTGCAACCCAAGCTTGATGCAGAGAAGCAAGAGTTATTTAAGAAACACATCGAGGGGGCGACCAAATTTCTGCTTTCAAAGCTCAGTGACCTCCAATTGTAAGTGTTAAAATCACCCGCTGTAGTCTGTAGAGCTGTGGTTTTCTGTATCAAGTCTTTCTGGTCCTTCAAATTAGTTTAGATCGTATATGAATGCATGCTTTGGATGTTATTCTCTCACAAACTCGTTTTCGGTTTCAGCTTTGTTGGCGAGAGCATGAAGGATGACAGCACCTTGGTGTTTGCTTACTACAAGGATGGAGCCACCGATCCAACATTTTTGTACTTTGCATATGGTTTGAAGGAGGTCAAGTGCTAAAGTGAGGATTGCTGGCTTTGAAGTAGAAGTTCATGCTGTAGAATTATCTGCTTTAAGTTTCGTCCTCTAATTATCTATCTTTTGTTCTCGTTTTACTTGGGGCTATGTCTATGTTTTGTGTGACAAATGATCCAACATTTATTGGAGTGTATTTTAGAATCTTTAACTTTTGTTTCCTCTTTTAAGTAGAGGTTTATTAAAATTGCTAAAGTAAAGAACATGCCCACAGAATAAGAACCATGTGCTCAAGCATTGACTCGGAAGGATGAGCTTGAAAGGAATAAAGAAGCTGTCCAGGACCCACCCAATGCATATAATCTATGGTTTTGTTCACCATTTCCTGTACCTTTTGACTTGTATTTCCTATTTTCAATACCTTTTATAGGAATGACACTGTTGGGTCAAGCAGAGCTAGCCACTGATTTGGAATTTGGTATACATGACTTGAATTCGATTTGAAACCTGAAAGCTGATCGAGTAAGAGGTGCGTACTTCGAGTTTTAGATAAGTTAACAGCATGTTAAAAAATTTAAACAGGCTGGTCATGAGCGGCTCATTGCATCCCTAACCCAACCTGTCCTTAATATTCCCAAGCCTGAGTTGGGTCCAACCTTTTCTCATGTCTGCTTCTAATCGGTGTGTTTTCTCATGACGGCTTCGTTGGGTTCATGCATGTTCGCGCGAGTTAGATAGTGAGCAAACGTGGATAGAAAAACTGACAAAGGCTGGTCAATGTTTTGTGTTCGTTTCTGAGCAAAGTGGCTGTGGCGGAGTGGCTGGAGCTCTTCCTTCCTTAACCAAGGTCTCGGTTTTGAGTCTTAAGAATGGAGTCGCACTTGTGAGGGAGAGTTTTACCGCCTATATGGTTCTATCCGGCTCGAATCTAGATTAGTCGATTACATGTGTGATGTCGGATACCGGATGATTTAACCAAAAAAAAAGGTGGGCGGCTCGGGACTCGGTTTCTTTAACCTACTTGTCTCCTTGGACACAATAAAAAATCACTTTTTCCATTGACCTTGTTTTATATTTTTCGATATTATATTTTAAGTTAAGATAAGATGATTACTATTTATTGAGATTCAATTCCTATATATATATTCTCACTTTCATTACCTTTTACTGTAATATATATTTTGTCGTCTCGTGGTCGCAATTATATGATTAAATCAAAATTATAAGAAATCAAACAAAAAAAGAAAAGAAGGTAATTGCACATAATTTGCTCATTAACTTTTATATTAAATTAATTTAAGATTGAATTGGTTTTTATATTTGAGATTTCATTCTACACATGGTTGCTTATACATCCAGCTTATCTAAACTTTTGAAAAAGAATCTACCACCTAAGCCCCCCATAAGACCTCATAAGTGAAGATGAAATCAAATCCTAAATATAACCCTATACTAGAAGCTTATTTTCACCTTGGACCACACATAGTGGGCCCACAAGAGGGCTCTCTTCGAGACTATCCTCTTTGTGGTTCTCCCTCCAAATTAAGTTTTTGAGATTCGAACTTGCGACGTTGGGCAAACCCATGTTGAACCTGATGATTCTGATACTACTAAGCTCCCCATAAGACCTTACAAGAGGAGGTGAAACCAAATCCTAAATATATTTATTAACTTATGATTTTTTTAATTAAATAGCTCTTTTTATTAAACGAAGACAACATTTCCTCATTTCTAAAATTAGACTAATCATTTTTTATAATTTAATTAACACGTCACCAACTATTAATCATTTCTAATGTTATATATATATATATATATATATAAGCATACAAACTTAAAAGCCAAGATTGTGGTCAAATGGATATAAGTAAGAAGGTCTTTAAGCACGATAAATCATATAGAATAGAAGAGTGAACGAATCATCCTTTGGCTGCAAGCCAGACCAACAACTTGTAATTAGTTGGGATTAACATTCACATAATCATACTTAACCTAATAAATAATAATTAAATGATCTCAATAAAATCTTAATTTTTAATACAATCAAATGCTAGAAATTACAAAATAATATTGGAGCCAAATTATGAAATATAATTAATACACTCTATTTTTTGTTTAATCTGTTTGTTAATATATTTATATTATATTATTTATTATGTATAAGTTCAAATGAATGATTATTCTATAATTAAAAGTTTGAGAATGATTAGTTGGATCTCAACCTCACATACTTTAGATTAAAGCAAAGCTTATTTGTATAACAAAATTAAGGATGTACTACAAGTTTTGATAAGTTAGGCCTACGTTGAAAAGGATGGCCTTTTTAAGTTAGCTCTCTTCTTATTGGTCCCACAGTGACCACAACAGCACAACCTTCAAAGACTTAAACATGTATCTAATTTAGCTAACACATAGGATTAATGAATTGAAAACGTGTTATTGTCTTTTTTTTGTTAATCTAAAAAACCATTTATTAGGTTAATCAAGAGGGAAAAAAAGAAATGAGGGCCAAATAAACTTTTAAAATTAGCAATTCTTATTTTGTTTAAAGATTATAATTTTAAAATTATTTAATTTTTTGAGATTTGCTAATTTAATGTCAAAATTTTTAAAGTTCTCAAAATTTATACGAATTATTTCAATACGTAGTTTTTGTTGTTAATAAATGGACATCTAAGTGACATTTGATAGATACGTTATATCCGTAAAAACACAATTTTGACTTTATGCTAGTTTTAAAAATTAGTTACTAAATTCAAAATTTTAAAAAGTTCATTATTAAATTGAAATTTTTCTAAAAAGTTGGGTACTATTAAATTTGTTCTCTCTTTTGTTTGTGTGCGTTAGATAAATACTTTGTCATGTATATAATAATTATAAGTTACGTGCAATAATGATGGTAATAAGTCAAGTTATTTTATTTTTTTTGGTAACAAAGGGAGCATAATTTACACATATAGAAAACGAGTCCAGACCCTCTGTCCAGTTTTTATGGTGTTTTATTGTGTCCAGTGAATCTCAGTCATTCATTTATGTGGACTCCACGTTTATTTATGTGGAGCTCACGCGAGACCCGTATAAATGAATGGCTGAGATTCACTGAACACGATAAGATACCATAAAACTGGACAGAAGATCTTGTTTCCTAGAAAACTACCTAACATAGGAGACCCCAATTAAGTCATGATCAAGCCATCTACCAACACAAGGGGGGACTTGCCT
>JANKOE010000206.1:86778866-86802613 GCA_026284465.1 Erythroxylum citrifolium | reverse complement strand
CTAGAAAACTACCTAACATAGGAGACCCCAATTAAGTCATGATCAAGCCATCTACCAACACAAGGGGGGACTTGCCTCAAAACATGAAAACCAGGAGGAAAATCAAAAGCAAGATGAAAAGGGGAGTCAGCGGCAAAATTCCCTTCTCTATAAATGTGAGTAAGATTCACATTGTGGAATCTACATCTTGACAGCAATCTCATTATCACATTCAACAAGCACATCGAAATAGCCAAGCTTATGAGTTAATTGAATACCATAATAGAGTGCCCACAACTCAGCACGAAGTATTGAGCAACGACACGTCTTGAAAACAAACCCATGTTTCCAACGACCACTATGATCCCGAATCAAACCTCCACCTGCAGCGATCCCCGTAGAGGCAGCCAGTGAAGCATCAGTGTTGAGCTTCATAAGTTGCTATAAGTTAATAGATTAGATTTCAGTGAGTTGGGATCGAGCCTGAATAGGCTCGGTGCTCTTTACAATTTAACATTATTAAAATAGTACTCGTTACATTTTGAAAGTAGTAAAAGAGACAACACTGGGAACTTATTTAGACTTATTATGGAATGTTAAGTTGAAAATTACATATTTATTAAGTTTTTTTATTTTTTTTAAAGATCATGTTAGTATTTAATAGGTCCAAATTATCTAATTGTGATATGACATAGATAAATTTATAACTCATATATTAAAAGTTGTAAAAAACTTAACTTAATTATGATTTATAATGCTATCAATATCGTTTAAAACCATTAAAATGTAGTGTTATACCATAGATAATATTAAAAACTTATTTAAACGTCTTAAAACATATTAATAGGCTATTTGCTTTTTCTATTAAAAAAGTCAAATTAACATTATTTTAGTTTTAAATCTAAAAAAATAGATTGTGTCATTGGAGTTTATGCTAAGGCTATGTTTGGTTAAATATAAGATTTTTAATGAAATGAAATGATTTATAATGTAATATAATAGAATGTAATGATTTATAATGTAATATCGTGAAATGTTGTTCGGATGAAGGGTTTATAATGTCATATAATAAAATGAAATGATTTATAATATAATATCGTAAAATGTTGTTTGGATGAAGGGTTTATAATATCATATAATAAAATGAAATGATTTATAATATAATATCGTGAAATGTTATTTAGATGAAGGGTTTGTAATATAATATAGTATAAAGTTGTTTATTATTTTACATCATATTATAAAACTCCTACATAAAGTTTTTCATTTTTACTATTTAGGCTAACATGGGATGTAATATGAAACTCTCTTATTCCATCTCATCTAATCTCATTCTATTCTAATTTAAGTTTTTTAAAGTTTATATTTAAATTCAACTAAAACTTAATTACTCAAAATTTATTTATTAATTTAAGATACATCTAATCAGAATTGGGTCAAGTTGAGTTCAAACTTGTGTATTATTTGACATTGATGGAGCGTTAAAAAGAACAAATAAGGTGGGCACCAAGCTGCTAGCTACCTCCAATGGCTCTGACAGTTGCTCACAATTCTTGTTTGTTCTCAAGAATCATGACATGTATAAAACAAGAAGGCATTAGTACCACATGCACTTTGCTAGTTTTGGACGAGACTCTTTGCACCAACTACGGAACACCCTCTCATTGAGTTATTGTTATCAGGGGCGAGGAATCCAATGTGAAGAAGAAGATCCAAATGAGTGCAAGGAATGATCCCAATGTGATTTAATTTGAAATTAATTGATTAAAATTTTAAAATTAATTTTAATTTCAGATATAAAATATTTGACCTAAATTTTGGTATAAAACCAATCAAATGTCAAATACCTAGGACAGTCCAAACTGCTAATTTTCGAATACGTGATACCTATCGTAGTTTTTACGAACCCATTTGTCCAATTGACACGTATAAAAGAATCAACGTTGGACTTATTGGATCCTTAGCAATTCATGCCAAGCTTGGTCATTGGGGAACTTTAGAAATAGGTATTTTTGCTTATTTTGACAATCTCCAATATTAAGCCAAAATATCACACGAAAGTATACCGTTTTTCATTCTCGAAAAAATTTACATTTTCCCCGAATCTTATTTTTTAACAGTAAAGAGTAATAATATCATTGGAGTGGATACACAAATAACTTTAAATACAAGAAATAGAGTAACCGGCTTGGTCTGGTGGAGAGAAAAAAATTGAAATTAATTTTTTTCCCGAGATATATATATTGGATCGGTTTTATACCAAAATTCAGGTCAAATATTTTATATCTGAAATTAAAATTAATTTTAAAATTTTAATCAATTAATCTCAAATTAAATCACATTGGGATCATTCCTTGTACTCATTTGGATCTTCTTCTTCACATTGGATTCCTCCCCCGTAATAACAATAATGAGAGGGTGGTGTGTGTGAGTGTGTGTTTCGTAGTTGGTGCTATATATATAATATTTTAATTATTATATATATTTAAACTTAGAAAAAATTTAAGTTTGATTTTTTTAAAATTTGTGTTCGAACCTAACTCAACCGATTATAAATTTAATTCATATTCTTTATCTTGCCAAGTAGCTTACTTAATATTTTAATTATTATATATATTTAAACTTAGAAAAAAATAAGTTTGATTTTTTAAAAAATTTGTGTTCAAACCTAACTCAACCGATTATAAATTTAATTCATATTCCTTATCTTGCCAAGTAGCTTACTTAACATGCATAATTTAGACGTTGTTATATATTTTTGTTAGCATTTTTATTAGTTAAGGATAAGATTACATATTATTGGACTTCTAAAAATTTCGTGTATTATTAAAATTTACTGTCTGCCTGGATGGATTTTTGAGATGTTAATAAGCACTTTTTTTCTATCATAAAAGCCTTTAAAAAAATGGGTGTTTGGCGGATAAATAAAAAGCACTTCTTTAATGGATATAACTTTTTGACAGTCAAAATATAATTTTTTATGAAGCTCAAATTTGGAGCTTCTAAAAAAAGACTCTCAAATGACTTTTTTGAATAAAATTTTCATGTCAATTAATGAGTCTATTTTTTAGTCTTTTCTACGCTTATGTTTTACACATAATTCTCACAATACTCACAGACTCATCTTCGCGTTTATCTTGCAAACTCGTCTTCTCTATTACAGTAAAATGTATAATTTATTATGTATTTAACTATTTACTCGACTTGAATAATTATTTTAGAATTTATATAATATTATTTGACTTTTTTATATGTTTTAATATTTATTTTTGATATTAGTTTTAGTTATGTTAAAATTTATATAAAAGATTTGGTTAGATATATTTTCATTTAAGTTTCATATGGTTTAAAATTATGTAATAATTAATATATTGTGTTTTGCATATTGTTTGATATACTATATGCATAAATAATTTTTATTATAAAATAAAATATAGTTAAAATTAAAAGTAATTTTTTATTTTTATGTTGCCATATAGTCTATTTTATGAAGCTCTTTCAAAAAAATTTTAAATGACAGTCAAACTTCTTAAAAAAATTATTATCATAAAAGATCTACATAAAATGTTCTACCGACAAAAAAGCTTCATTAGATGTTATTGTCGTTGTTATATATTTTTGATAATTTATTTGGTGCATAGAAATGTTTTGGAATTTTTATTCAATGTATTTTTGTTGACAATTATTATAAATTCTCTATTAAAAATTATTTAAATAATAGGAATATAAAATTTTAATTATACTTTTATAAAGAAATTATTTTCGTGACTTAATCCTGTAACTTTCTAGTCACAAAGAAAAAACCTTATCAGTTAACCTTACCGCCGCTTCTTGGTAATTTCTACTATTTAACAAAGAGTGATTTAGTCAAATGTTCGAAAATAACCCTTTCATTTTTTTATTTTTGTGGTAAATAAAAGAGCTAACAATTAGCTAGATCTAATAACAGGATTAATGTGCCGAGTGCGACTAACACCCATGTGATCATCATTGAGAGTTTGCACTATAATAGTTGGGGGTTGTTGAAAAACTACCATATCCAAAGACACCTCAGGTCTGATTCAAGCCATAGTATCAGCTGTTGCGTTGCCCTCTCTAAAAACGTGACAAAGCATGACTTGCCACCTGCGGGATATCAACTCCCAAATGCTGCAGATGAGTGCATTGTCTGTACTTTCCTGATTATGGTAATTGAGCATATGAATCACCGACGTGTTATCACTCTCAACCTCGACCTTGTTGATGCCCATACTCCAAGCGATTTGTAAGCCATCGAACAGCCCCCATAGCTCCGCATTTGTAACCGAATAGATTCCAAGATTGTGAGCAAAACCGGCCAGCCACGAACCAGTGGTGCTGCGTAAGATACCACCCGCAGCAGCAGCCCCAGTCAACGGATTGACAGCGCCATCCACATCCAGCTTGGTCCATCCCGACGCCGGAGGCTGTCAGTAGACCTGCATCGAAACAGCAGCAGCCCTACGCCCCAGTTTGTATATTATTGGATTTTTTTAATTTGAGTGTGGTCGTAAAATTTTACAAACAAATGGTTATTGATACAGAAAGACATACGTCGAAAGCAACTTTCATATTTAAGGTTGCGTAGTATCGAATTTTTAAAAATTGTGTGTATTAGTTAACATTTTATTAAATTATTATAATTGTTTGTAATATTTCATAAACAAATGGTTTTGACGCGGAAAGACATATGTCTCAATCGAAACGCACGAAACGATGCAATCTTGGGTCTATAAACATCAATTAAAAATGACCATTTCAATTCAAAGAGTGTGAATTAATATTAATATTAAATTTAATTTATTAATGTTAAATTGAATGAAGATTAGATTAATAATATTATTTTAAAAAATCATGTTATTATTATTATTTTATTAAGTAGTTTACTAATTTATAAATTACAGTATATATAAGAAATGTTTATTATATATACATATTTAAAAAATAAGGACAATATATGATTTCATCATTATATAAAAAGATTAAATAATATATTGGTATTTATAATTAAATTACAAAATTAAGAGAGTGGCTACTTAATAGTTTGTCATTATATATATATATATATTATAAAAATGAAATTGAAACTCGTGTTTAATGCTAATATCACTTTTTTTAAACCTTCGTATTGACGCAATAATCTGTAAATTACGTAAATTGGTATTCCGCACTAAACAAATCATGTACGACAGGCTCAATTGAGAGAGCGTAAGTAAAAAGAATCAAACACAGAACTTTTTGGTCCAATACCTCTCCACTCTACCAACTTAACCACTTCTAAAAGGCTAAATTTATAAATTATTATTAAATATACTCTAAATATAATATTTGTTTTTATTGTAATTATATAACTATTACTAATTATTTCTCAAATAACTTGTTATACTATAATTTATAAATTTAATAAAATAAAATTATGGGGTTAAATAATGAAAAATTAAAAAATTGAAACTACAAATATCTTCTTCTTCTTTTTAAATTTCATGAAAATGATAGCTTCAAAAAACTAATTACCTCTCTTTCTGTCACATACTCTATATTTTATTTGAACCCAAGAACAAGGAGCCTCAATCTCGCTCTTTCTCTCTCTACCTCCTGAGCATTTCTCAATCCTCAGCAACGCAGAGGCAAATTATCCCAAACTTCAGGGTCTCTCCGTTCATTTCTTGATCCCTAGATCTGATCTCTACAATTACCTCGCCGTCTCTCTCCGTTACTTGTTTTGATTTTTATTCCTTTTTTCCCCCAAATATCGGGGTTAATTTTTCAGAAGATCGAGATCGGGTTCGTAGAATTTGGCGGGTTCGGGTTCGGGTGCCGGAGGGTCCTTGTTCATGCTCTACTTTGGCTTCGAATTCTCTCCTCCTTGTACGCTTCGCACTTGAATGTTCCAATCTCTACGCATTTCTTTTTCTTTACTCCATTTTTGTGAGATTAATTGATTATTTATTTATGTATTTGTATGTTCTCTCTTTGTGTGTTTGTGTAGTGGTGGCGTTATTTAGATCGTGAAAATTGGCTCCGCAAAGACGATCGCAGCGCCACACCGGCGGCCAGATGCAGCAGCCCAATGCTGCCGCCGCAACCGCTCTCTACGATGGCGGTGCTGGCGGCGGGGGCGGCACTTTGCATAGCGCGGACGCCGGAGACGCCGTCATGGCACGGTGGCTCCAGTCGGCCGGCTTGCAGCATCTGGCCTCTCCGTTGGCTTCTACTACCAGCGTCGATCAACGACTTCTCCCCAATCTTTTAATGCAGGTAATCTGTTTGCAAAATTTCAAGTCCTTTTCGATTGTTAGGTTCGGAATATTTTTGTAGCGTGTTGGGACATTCGATGTCCTTATTGTCTGTAGGGTTATGGAGCGCAGTCTGCTGAAGAGAAGCAGAGGCTTTTGAAGCTTATGAGGAACCTGAATTTCAATGGAGAGTCTGGTTCTGAGCCATATACACCTACTGCACAAACTTCTGCACCGGATGCATTCTATTCACCGGAGTTTAGGGGAGATTTTGGAGCTGGACTTCTGGATCTTCATTCCATGGACGATACTGAGCTTCTGTCCGAGGTATATATATATAGCTTTTATAAGGATGTGAGTCAGTCTAATTTGCGGATCGAATTGTTTTGCAGCATTGTGTTTGATGCCTTGAGCTCAATCACGTGAATGTTGTTAATTGTATAATCTGATTCGGGAACATGAAATTGGAAGCAAATGATGGATAAAGGATTAAGAGAATGGGTTTCTTGATCTATAATTTCATTATGCTTTTTGACTGATGTAGAATAAGTTGTTTCTTTCATTTTCATATGGTAATGAATTGTTGCTTTAATCTGCTTTCACAGCATGTTATTTCAGCACCCTTTGAGCCATCTCCGTTCATGCCTGGTGCTTCAAAAGGGTTTGAAAATGACCTCAGTCTCAACACTAACAGACAGCAAAGGGAGCAAGCTGATACTGACTTGTTAGCTCCAGTTCCTACTAATGAAAAGGATAACAACTCAAGGGAAACTAATGTGGCCAAGATAAAAGTTGTGGTAAGTTGGCTTTATGAGTAGTGGTACTGGATGACTGTCTGTCTCTTTCTCTTTTCTGCTGTTAGGGTGCTTACATGTAGGGAGGAAGCATTTGTGTGCATGCTTAGAGTAAGTTCGAAAATTCAATTTTGGTAGGGTACTTACATTTGTAGTTTGAGGAAAATTTTCAGTACTTCTAGTTGTGGAATTGTCATGTTAAACTGTTAGATTGCATTCTTGCTAGCTTTAGTAGTTGAGGAAATTACATTGTATTTTGGATATCTGTAGTGCCTTTTGGTTTATGGAGGAAAGAAATCAGAACAGCTAGATATTTTGGAGGGCAAGTTAGCTGGTTTTAATTGATGAACCTTCACATGATTTGTTTAAGCTCGCATTTTCCTTCCTGTTGACATTAACTTATTTGGTTCATTTGCTAAACGTGGTTAAAATGCTAAAGCTATTTTTTTTAACTATATATATCCTAGGTACGTAAAAGACCACTAAACAAAAAGGAGATTGCTCGGAAGGAGGATGACATTGTATCTGTCTGTGAGAATTCATTAACCGTGCATGAACCAAAGCTTAAGGTACCTAGTACTGTTGTAAGAAAGCATAATTTTGAAATTTCTGATTATGAAAAGAAATTTAGTTTAATGATATGCTAATGGTTGTTCACGATATTTCATTGCAACATCTGAAATTAAAGTGCTGACATTTGATTTTTGATCTGGAAAGGTTGACTTGACTGCCTATGTTGAGAAGCATGAGTTCTGCTTTGATGCAGTTCTGGATGAGAATTTCTCTAACGATGAAGTAAGATGATACATTAGAGAGAAAACTCGATTCTGACTGCATTTTCACGTCTAGTAATTATGAGCATGTGTAATCTTTGGTCACTTTCCATTAACTTGTATTGTCTTTACCATTTTTCTTCTTGATGCGGCTGTAAGGCAACGTTTTGGCAATGATCTCAGCTCGCAAAAGCCATTTTCAGATTTTTTTCATTTTCATTTGTAAATTACAATTGAAGTATCCCTCCGTGGTCATTCATTGGCTAAAATATGATCCTTTTTGTGTACTTATATAGGTTTATCGGGTTACTGTGGAGCCAATTATTCCCACCATTTTTCAGCGAACAAAAGCTACGTGTTTTGCTTATGGTCAGACAGGTATGGATTTCAGTTCTCATTCTTGTATAGCGTACTATTCAATGTGTTAATCTATGTCTTTGTTGGGTGGTAAAGGTTTCATAGTTGGGTGGGATACACATGCATGAATTTAGTGCATTGATGAAACGAAGTAAAGCACAGCACTAGACTTAAAATAAAATAAAGTTTCTCCAATTGGCATGATTGGTTGATATTCAAGATTATCTGAATTGATTTTTTCATGGTGTCCTTTTGCTTATTGGTCTTTTGAACCCAAGGGGATCAGTTCTCAGGAAATTCTCCTAATATCTGGATTAGCCACATCAAGAATACACGCTCATAGTTACTTCTCAATGAATTTGTTTTGCTTTCTCCTCAGTAGATTCGCTGTCTGTTTCTGAAGGTCAATTTACCATATATACTGCTTTTTCTCTTCAATTGCAGGTAGTGGTAAGACTTTCACGATGCAACCATTGCCTCTTAGAGCTTCTGAAGACCTTGTTAGATTGCTGCACCAGCCAGTTTATCGCAACCAAAGATTCAAATTATGGCTTAGCTACTTTGAAATATATGGTGGAAAGCTCTTTGATCTTCTTAGCGAGAGAAAGTTAGTGCTTGCCCTTGGTTTTCATTAAGTTTCTTTTATGTTTCTTACCTAGATAGCTGACTTTGAATTTTCTTGATCATATTCCCTGTAACATCTTGTGATGCTTACTAAATGCAGTATCTTGGGTTGTAATTGTGCATGGAATTTGTTAATGAGTGCTGAATTGCACATTAAAGTTGCTGACTTAGTTTGTTGATCTTAAATAGGAAACTTTGCATGAGGGAAGATGGACGACAACAAGTTTGCATTGTTGGACTGCAAGAATTTGAAGTTTGTGATGTACAAATTGTTAAAGAGTATATCGAGCGAGGCAATGCTGCAAGAAGTACAGGATCAACTGGTGCAAATGAGGAATCTTCAAGGTCTCATGCTATTTTACAGCTTGCTGTTAAGAAGCACAGTGAGGTAAAGGACTCAAGGAGGAACAATAACAACAATGATGGTAATGAGGCCAAAAGTGGAAAAGTGGTGGGAAAGATTTCTTTTATTGATCTTGCTGGTAGTGAACGAGGTGCTGATACCACAGATAATGACCGACAAACAAGGTTTTCCTTTCCTCCATGAGCTGTTTATTGGAATAATATGCATCACTTGCATTATATTCTTAATTGCAAGTATCTATTCTAGAGGATTATGTGTTTATCAAATCTTTTTGTTTGGCAAATATTCAGATTTTTTGTATGACAACTATGCTAAAAAATGATTACATGTTTATCAAAACCATTGTTTGATCGTCAAACTTTGGTACTTTGCAGATATCTTTATACCTGGTTGGACATTTTCATGGAAATAAAATTTCGTAGTTGCCTTGCTATTTCCTAATAAGGGAGTATCAAGTTCGTGTTGACTAAAGTTATAAACTTGGCTGGTGCAAAGAATATAATTTAATTGCTGTGTAGGATGTTTTTTTTCCCCAACCTATTCTGTTTCTCAATCTGATTGGTGGGCTAACTGCAGTTAGTGATGGGTGGACGCACCATTACTTATTCTAAGCACCTGGTTCATTGCAGGATTGAAGGTGCAGAAATAAACAAGAGCCTTCTGGCTCTCAAGGAATGCATTCGTGCTCTAGATAATGACCAGATCCATATACCATTTCGAGGGAGCAAACTCACAGAAGTACTTCGTGACTCCTTTGTTGGCAACTCTAGAACAGTTATGATCTCTTGCATTTCTCCAAATGCTGGATCTTGTGAGCATACACTCAATACACTGAGATATGCAGATAGGTCTGTATACAATTATCAGCATCAAGAAAATGTTTTTTGCTTCTTGAAATGCTTGGAAATTCGTTGAGTGAGATGTTTATTCTTTGAACAGGGTTAAGAGTTTATCCAAAAGTGGAAATGGTAAAAAGGACCAGGCTCTAAATTCATCCATGCAAACCAACAAGGACAATTCATCAGCATTGTCTTTGCCTCTAGCTGCTGAGGCAGATGACATCTATGTGCAACAACAAGAGCCCAAAGCACCAGATATGGGAAGAAAGGTCCCAGAGAAAGAAGCCTCATCTTACATTCCTAGTGATTATGACAAGCAACCATCCAGTGTTAATTCAACTTATAACTTCAATGGCCATGAGGAAAGTGATTTGGTGACCAGCATAGTGGATAGTGAGAGATCTGAAAGTTCTTATGTGGGTTCTGTGAGTCAAAAGAACTATTCATCATACTCTCAGAACCTAGTCGATGCGGAAGAGAGAGTGCAGAAGGTGTCCCCACCACGCCGAAAAGGACCAAGGGAGGAAAAATCAGAAAAGTTGGGGAACTCATTAAAGAAAGATGGTGGTGGATCTGATCTCTCCAGCACAAATTCTCGACAGGGTGCAGTGAAGTACAAGCCAAACAATAGTGGGTCACAACAGCATGCACCTGATCCTCCTGCGGATGGAAATATAAATGCGATACTTGAGGTTGGTGAATGCATATACATACTCTTACTGTGTTGAAATAGGAATATCAACAATATTGCACCTCCTGGAGCTTTTAGTAAAAGATTACTGTTTGTTCTGGCTATTCTAGGAAGAAGAGGCCCTTATTGCTGCGCATAGAAAAGAAATTGAGGATACTATGGAGATTGTTCGTGAAGTAAGTGAAGATTCGTTCATTGTTATGTTACACGTATTCCATTCGGAATTCCTGCAATATCGGAGCGTTTACTTTCTGTCGACCTTTTATGTTAGGAAATGAAATTATTGGCAGAAGTTGACCAGCCGGGCAGTCTCATAGACAACTATGTTACACAGTTGAGCTTTGTGCTGTCACGCAAAGCTGCTGGTTTGGTTAGTCTTCAAGCACGACTTGCCAGGTTTCAGCATCGATTAAAAGAACAGGAAATACTTAGTCGGAAAAGGGTGCCCCGTTGATGCAGCAATTTGATGTCTGCTTCAGTGATGCTCTCATTCTGTCTTGGTAATTTCTTCTCTCAATTTGTTTTGCATTTACCGTTTCTCCTGTTGATCAATGAAATTGGCTCCTTTATCTATTTGAGAAGATTTTTGCCTACTTTAATTGAGTGTGTATGTTACATTTTACTCTCACAGGTTTTATTTTGACTCACAAAGCAAGGGGGGTATGTAGGTTTTATCATCTCAGGTTCCCATGACAAGGTGGAGAAGGTTGTTTTTCCTTTAGTTCAAGGCCTCTGCCCCTTGGGAGTGGCTATAGGGATATTCATTCATGTTCGCTGCTTGGTGCTGGGTGTGACTCATGATGGTTGTTAAAAAGATGGCTTGTTGAGGAGTTGGTTGGTTAAATGGGTTTTCTGGCCTTGGAATGTTGGAAAGGTGACAGGTAACTGTACTGTATTCTGTAATATGGACAAAAAGAACAAGAGACCAAAAAAATATAAAAGGAATTTGGAATTATATAATCTCATTATTCTGAAAACATTTTTCATGCTATTTGTGTTACCTTGTCTCGTGTCGTTCTTCTTGTTGGAATGTGTTGTAATTTGGTCTAATTATTATTAAAGATGGCAAAATTGATTCGGTCATGTTTAAGTTTATCAAACTTCTGATCGAACTCAGATTCTAGTTTGACCTTCAGATTCGAGCAATGACTGGAGAACCAATTGACCAAAACTTATCCAGATTGGGTCCAATCTGTTGCCAACCCTATTTAGTAGGAGGTAATTGCGTCGACTTTTGTGGAGCTGATTCAAGCAAAATCATTTCAACAGTGTACATAATCGAACTCAAAACCCACATGACATGTTCAATAAGCCTTGTCATATACGAGTTTAGGCATTCATTAGCTTGAATTATCGGCATTTACATTTAGAAATCCAATATTTACAGCATAAAATCAATGGAACATCGGTGGGGGAGGCCAACAGGCAGAGTATGCGGACTCCTCTGCTTCGGCCAGCTCTCTGGAAAACGGAACGGTAATCCACAATCTCTATTTCTCAATTTTCTTCAATCAAGAAACAGTATATAAATCCACCCCACCGAGTGCAACAACCAAAAACTCAGTAGCAGAGACCAAAAACTTCAACTTCTGAGACCGATACCTCCAAGATAACATAATATAGCTGTCAGCTGCTATTCTTGTCCTGTCACCATCTAATTAGGCTTCAGTTCTTATGCACAGGGAAGGAGCAATTCAAATAGTCCACCCCACCTGCAATTTCTTGTAGGAAAAAAAGCAATCTATTCACGTTGTATAACTCACAGATACCGCTACTTCCACCACTGCTATTACTAAATTCCTACTGCACTCTACTAAAGATCAGTCGGCTCTCAATCTCAATATCTCCTTTGCCGTCCTCTGTCGAAAGTAAGGCATATGCTCCTGCAAAACAAACCAACAAACTTAAATATACAAATTCACAGCATATATTGCATCATAATTCTCAGCTTGTCGACATCTCGATCAACTATATAAGGGCCTGGGCTTTCTAAACATAAATCAACTGGGGTAGTTTTCAATGATTCAACTAATGCCAAGCAATTGCAATTTCATGTATGATGACTTATTTTCATGCCCACCTGCCCAAAACACAGTCCTAAACCTCTGCTATAAAAATCAGCATATTTGATCATGAACATTCCGCAGTCATGCCTGTTAATATCACAAAAAGTTAGTTAGGAGATATCAATAGTCAGATGGGACCTGCTGAACCCTATCAACCAGAAACTACAGTGTTCAATGGAACTCAACCGTGATAACGGTTTAAGAGTAGTTATGACATAAAATATAACTGAAGCAGAATGAGCTAACCCATCAATTAAGCATCATTTTGAAGAGAATTTTTTTTACATGCATTTTGTAGACAATATGATCCCTGGAAGGTAATCCCTTTATAATGTATCAACAGTAACTTAGATTTTTGCTAACATCATAATATTCTTAAATGAATGTATATTACTATATTCTTTTCTTCAGTGTCAACAATACACACCAATTCTCCTGCTTGGGAAGATCTTCAAGAAATTCTCGCTCCCAAGTGCTTACATCAATGTTTTCCTGACTCTTATCCTTCACTTCTTCAACATAATATCTTGCCTGGAAAACACATATATGGTAATGATCAGTGGTAGCCACGTTATAATGAACTATCAATCAACCTTGTTCCGTGAATCTTTCCTTGCCAGTTTTGATAGTTTAGTTTTTACTTCTACCCTTTGTGTTGAGTTTATATGTTCACATCTTTTATCAAACTTATCACTCAGTACAATGGAGCACTACAATTTACAAAGTTTACAAACATGTAAGCCCAAGCCCCCGAGAAACTTTCAAGTAGCTCAGACCTCTCATTTGTAGATTGAGTAGAAAGCCAAAGAAAAAGATTGCGCATACTGGTAGAATAAAGTTATCTATTGTTATGTGATTTGATATTGGAAAAAGCAACCCCAATAGTTATTGGGGCAGACGGACACTAAGATGAAATAGGCCTGCTAAGTCGTCACTACTGAACTAGAGAAATCAAAAGGGAGTATAAAGAGTGTTTGCTTGAATCAAACCACAACACACCCTGCAAAATGAAATGCTAAGACAAGAATGGAAATCATACCAGATGTTCCAACACCCTGGAGTCTTTCCCTTTCATTGAATCAAGATATTGGAATTTTTTATCCTTATTGTTAATGATTGCCAAACACCAATGTATCTCTCTGTGAACGGGGACAAATATCTGAGCACAATACAATCATTGGGTTCAAGAACAACTATAGTATCGCCTCATTTAAACAAAACAAACATAAGCCGGAAAGATGAAAACTAAAAAATAAAAAGTGAACCATCTTACTTTGTCACAATCAACCAAAAAGTATCCTAATTTCCTTTGCGTAGTCCATCTTTTGACAGCTTTATAGTCGTAGGTCTTCCCCCCACAAGTTAACTGCACATTGACATCAAAGGTAAAAAATTTAAAAATTGTCAAAAGAATAAACAGATTAAAAGAAATAATGGAAAGAGGCAACAAGTTAAAGAAATTTAATTTGAAAAATCACAGTAAAAGAAGAGCAACAAAAGATAGAGATGAAACAAAAAAAGATAGAGATTATACAAGTCAATATTTAGTAACTATCCTGCAAAATTTTTTCAAGAAAATTAGTGAGTAAAAGTGATGGAATTCAATGGGCATAAAGTGGAGGGAACACCATTTATTGGACTAGGATCCTCACTAAAATTCAACGTTAAATTTCAAATAAATCAAATTTCAGGTGTGATTTTGTACGTCTCTCAACAATTGATGAACTAATCTCTTGTAGGAAAGCATATTACTGTTTTGATTGGGCGAACGAAGAGCATTACTAGGGGCCTGGTTTAAGTCATTGAAGAACTATCTAAAAGAATCCTACAAGATAGACAGCACAATTTAGAAACCAAAGACTAACACCTAGTGTACATCAGAAACCAAAAACTACAAATTAAAGCTTTACTTTGCAATGATTTGATTAGCAATGCAATAAACCGGGGTAAGAAGAAAGAAGAGAAACAGATATCACAAAGCAATCTGAAACTACTCTGACTACTAGAAAGACTAGATTGTCATCTTGAGAGACTAGCTTCTTTTCTCCAGCTCTTGTGACTGTGAGAAAGACTTACAAAATCCAAAAAACCCGAACAGATAGATATAAGTGCATTTGAGGATATACCAATTTTTAAGTAGAATAAGCATCTGTTACTACAAGAGACAAGAACAGGGCCAACCTTCTTGTAAAAGAAAGTGTTGAAGAAATGACATTTCAAAAACTTATTTGGCTCTCTTTTCTCTCTTTCTTTCAGAAGCTCAAGGTACACATTTATGGCCTGAAAACAATTAACATGTCAACATATCAGGAAAAAAGCTACGAAATCATAGGAATCAACATGGTCCAAATAAATAACCATCATATCTTGGATTCATGTGTCAGTTACTTGGCTACATGATACAAACAAAGGAAAATGATGGCATCCCAGCCGTCACCTCATCATTCAACCACATACAAGGTGCAAGGCATTGTAGAATTTCTCCGGTGATATCAATATTTGAATTATCATGAGTGACTAGTAACCTCCTCCTGCAAGACCAAATATAGCTGATGTTAATTTAACAAGTAACAACAGCACCAATTTAGGCACCAAATTAACATGTTCGACAAATCCTACCGACTGCTGGCTGAAAGGGCATGCTTTACCTCCTCCTCCTCCTCCTTGGTGAGGGCAGTAAAAGGTTCATGAGGTATCTCCTAAAAACCATCAATAGATTTTTCATTAATTGAAGTAACAGCAAATTACACTATCTCCATTTTCCAAAAAAAATTTACTTGCCGCACTTCTAAAACAAGAACTCTAAAAAATGTTGGATAACCATAAAATACTCATGATGACTAACGAATTAATGCTATGGAGCAACCAATAAACATAAAAATGCAGGAAAAGACAATTCACCTCCACCAATTTCTCCTTCGGTTTCTTCACAGGCCGTAACAGCTTAAGCAAACTCCACCTTTCCTCATTCAATTTAATCTCAAACGCCAAATCTAACAACCTTGTACCCCTCCTCATACTCTCAAGCAATTTCTTATAAACCCCAACACTTGATACTTCCACTTCACGGTCCGTCACTGACAAACCCGTAAAGTTCCTACCATTCTCAACCTCCATATTCCCATTCATAGTCACAACTGATCGTTCCTCAACACCCTTCACATCATTATCAACCCCGTCCACAAGTCTAAATCGCCCTTTCCTTTCACTTTCTTCAATAACCTCAATCTCTTCAATACTCGAATCCTCAGTGAGCACCTCCTTTCCAGGCTTTGGTGCCTCATAATCAACATCAACTACTTCCTTCTCTTCAACCAAATACCTAAATGAGCCAATTGCTTTTCTCTTGGCAAAATCCAAATTCTTACTCAAGAAATGACCCATATCATCACCACTTGACCTCTGTGCATCACTATGATCACTGGTTCTCGGCCTCGACAACCCAAACTTGAGCTTTCTACAAGGAGCATGAACGTCACGGCGGAACTTGGCGGTCGACTCCGGGTACCGGGAGATTCTAGAAACCGTACTATTGGAGAAGCTCGGGGTTTTGTATGAAGTCTGACGCATTAGTGAGAATCCGAGCTTCTTCGGAACGTGATGAAAATCCGGATAATCTGAAAACAGAAAGGAGTCTCGCTTTCGGTTGCTGGTTATAGCACCCATTTAGAGACAAACCCAAAGCTCAAAACCAACCCATAACTTTCTAACCGGCTACTCTGAAATCCAAAACTCGAACACATGTACTTTTGCATGACAACTGACATTCAATCAATTTCAGTAAATTAGGGCATACTTTTAGGAGAGATAAACCCTTGAGCAGCAATTTGGGCGGGCTCAATTAGGGTTTTGTTAGAGAGGATACGCTACTTACAATTTCGATTTCGGAGCATAATCTGTCGTTGATTTTAAAAGGAAGAAAAGGGAGGGACTTTCCGGGAAAATTTACCAGTTTCCGAGCTAAAATAAGTGCTTGTTTGTTCCCAAACTGAAATCGACTTTGACTTACTGATACTGTCGAATTGAAATTTATATCTTAAAAAAGGAACTAAAAATTAAAATAATAAAATAAGAAATTTTAAATTTTAAATTTTAAATAGTATTAAATTATTATAAATTTGATTTAAAATTAAATATAATTAAAAAAGATTATCTGAAAAACTAAAATTTAACTAAACGAATAAATATAATTATTAAAGCAAATTAAACTAAAAATTAACTAGTTTAAAATTCTCAATATTCAATTTTTTAATCATTAAAATTAAAAATTTTATTCTTTAAAAAAATGTCTACAACTCTAATAAAATTTTGAAAACAAAGAGAATAAGATAATAGAAAATCCAAAATTTGACACCAAATTAATATTTTTTGCTTAAATTTTAGAATAAATTAAAATATATTTGAATCTGAAAGATTAGAGGTTTGTTTAATTCAAGTGATCTAAACAAACCGACTCCACTTTAAAACAATGTCGTTTCGATTTTAAATTTAAGAAACAGATCGTACGTTATTAATACGGTGTCATTTTAGATAGCTCAAACGAATTCGAATGGCCCAATTTATACCCGACCGATCCAACTTCACATCAAATTGGAGCCCAATGGCTTGATTTTTTCAGACGACTTATGTAAGTTCGAACAAGCCTTCTTGTCCTGTTATTCTTTATTATCCTAGTCTGTTCGACCTGACGAGACGAAAGAAAAAACCAAGTATTACTTTAAAAAAAAAAATATATATATATATATATATATATAGCAAGAAGTTCTTGCCTTATTCGGATATCCCATGATTTAAATCCGATCAAACTTTGGACAAAATTTGAACCACACAACCTTAAGCTTGACGGATCATCACGCCAAACTCGAGCCTTGACCTTACGAGGTTAAGTCAGGCCGAACTCAGCTCGACCTAGCCTATTGCCATGTATACTTGAGAGCAATATTTCTTCATCTAACTCGAAATAGTTTTACAAGTTCTGGAATGCTAAATCATAGTGTTATAAAAGTACTATAAATTCAATATTCTTAACACTATAATTTGCACTGCAGATGTAATATAATTTCATTTACACGAATTATTTAAACAAAGTTGATTATCACATCCCCTATATTAGGTTGCACTACCAAATAAATATCCGAAATCCCAATTAGAGGCCAATTCTCATTCCCAGCCATAACAGACCTGAGTTTAGTTAATAGCACATTTTTCCCCTTTTTTTTATCGATAGAACGAGTGCGCACCAACTAAACGGTAGACTATATGCAATAATCCGTAAATCATGTGTTTCGATTAATAACACACATTGTTATGGTACAAACAGTTGATGTGAAATCTAGTTTCATGCAATGTATGATACTTACAATGCCTCTTTGTATGTATAAACATGTCTAAAGCCAGAGAAGAAGGTGTGTGCCTGTTTTGCAGCCTCCAGTAATTAATATCCTTGGACAGATCTCTACCAACTTAGTGGTTTCCTCTGAATCAGACAATTAAATGAGTGGTGAACTCAAGGATTGCATAAAAACAAATAAGATTTTCACAGTCCAGACTACCTTTTTGGTTTTATACAAGCTGCACTACAGCAGCTACTCGTAAGGTTCCATTTTGAAGAAGATCAGCGAGCTCATCGAATAATATGGCAGTACGCCAGCCCCATCCCTTGGGAGCTTTTGGTAGAAGGGTTCCTCTTTGCTTAATGCTCCCAAACACCATGACTTCTCTCTTTGACGGACAAATCAACTATAATGTCAAGAGAATAACTGCCCCTTAGAGGAATAACTCACTTGTAAAGCTAAGGTGGAGCCAGGTAAACTACTGCATCAAAAGCTATTTGGATTACGAACAACTTTACCTGATAACGAGCGGTAACCTTTTCACGAGTGTCCACATACATATGGACCTGAATTGAGGGATAAGTTTAGGTAAGAAATACGCTTAAACCTGAGTACCGACTGGAATTTTCATCATGACATGTAGAAAAATATTGTATTCAACATCTTGTTGGGCAGTATAATGTCACAGATGGGAATGGTACGAAAGAGTAGGGAAGAAAACAGAAAGAAAAGCAGGCAGGAAACCATAAAGGAATATGAAATCAAATGTGATATCAAAATTCAAACCAAATGCTGATTTGCCATGGTTGAGGCTAACCTTTCTATGGGAATCAGTGATCTCTGCCTTTCTCCGGTGAAGAAAAAGTCCTGAAATATTGGGAAGCATTTCTAATATCAGAGCTAATCAACAAAAACATAGTGTTCCTCAAAAGGATATCTTGTTTTCAACTCTGCAAAAGAAAAAGAAAACAGAAATGCTAAATGCTACCAAGAGTTCTTCGTCCTTGGGGATCTTCATCATTGAAGGCCTGGACGCTCACCTGCAAACATAACTCAATCCCATCAAATTCATAAAAGTTTGAAACAAATGACTAATCAAAAGAGCAGTTAATATTTCAGACCTTCCACAGTGAACCGGCATAAAAATATTCTGGAGAATGCTTGACTTGTCCGTCGCTGAGTCTATGCACATCACCAAATTCAACCCTGTGAAAGTAGCATTCAATCCACACAAAGATTTGTGAGGCTCTTACAAGTGCACAAATTGCTTAAAAAAGTAAATGAACAGCAACTGTAAAGTTCGCAATATAGTGGACTATAGTAGTTTACCAAAATCATTAAGACCAATTCTTGAGCATAATTCAAGGGTGTGGTTACAGAACTAAATATGCATACAAGGAACGGCTTCAAACTGAAATTTACGGACAGAATATAGAGCATAGACTGTAACCAGACATATTCAGAAGGGACTAATGAGGAATTCCATTATCTAATGCATTAATCAACAGTCTGAAATCTTCTGTGGGTGGCATCATCCAATGGATAATCTTAAATTTTGCAAAAAAACAAGCAGCTCAAAGAACACTGACCCAAATCGAAACGGAGGGAAATGATTTAAAGGAGTTTTCATATCTAGAGATATTGAAGGACTGTTTGTATTTTCCCACTCTATTCCCATAGAATGTTCTTGTGACTCCAGCATCTGAACAGCAATACCACTGGTACTCGTTGCTGAACTAGATGTCTCCGGGATTCTTTCTAGCATATCTGTCTCATACTCTCTCACCATAGGCTCTCCATGGACATTACCTGCAATGTTCCCTCCTTGACTCAATCCAACCAGTGCTGTTAACCCATCTCCAGATAAGTCTCCATTGTTGTCAGTTCTACTCTCTGAATCATCATTAGCAAGAGACTGTTGGCAATTTCGGCTACCCATACCGAAGGGCACACGTGAGAAGACAAAACGTGTTGGGGGCCAAGCAGTAGCTGGTACAAATGTGGTTCCTCGTCCAATACCAGCAAGGCCATCAATGGGTCCCCTAACATGAACTCGAACAGGCCTAAAGAGGCCATTTCCCCCACCTTGAGCAGAATCAGCAACATATACACTTCCCATGTTTCCAGGAGAAATGTGCTCGCGGTCTTGTGGATAATAACCTGTATTACCAACGCCATTCACAAATCCAAAAGGTTGCCTGCAGGTGCAGGCTGCACTAGTGAAGCAGCAATTTTTGCATGTGTCAGCACCAATTTCTTGTACCCTCTCACTTAATAGCATCTATAAAGTAGCCACAAGAATGAAGGAGTCAATCTTCTCGTCAAATAGATGAACACTAGCAATTATATAATACTTGCAGCATGACATAAGGACAATTACATTTGCCAGATGAAGAAAAAAAACAGCTTGACTGACAAACAGTAGTACTTTGAGAGACTCAATAAGTATATGGTGAAATAAGAACCTCATTGGAGCATAATAACCACTGAGTTTCTGAATGCTGTATCAGAACTATACATTTATCATTCCCTTTAAATTCATTGCATGATAAGAGGAAAAGAACTACTCTAGCAAAGCTTTTCAGGCTAATGCACAGATAAAATTGTCAGATAGTATCAAGAATGACATGTCAAAAGATCTAGTGGGTTAGATGACTTTAGGATGAAACACAAATCAAATGTCAAGATAAAAAACGGTTGGTTTTTGCAGACTGTATTAGAATTATGAACGTCCACCAACACCAACGCCCAACATAAGGGAATAATAAGAGGAAAAAATGCATTATGAAAACACAAGACAATGTAGAAGCAACTAAACCTGCAACCAAAGACCATCATTCACTGCTTTGCAGGGAAAACCTAGCTCCTCCAGCTGCTTTCTCACATTCAGAAGTGCCTCAAAGGACATGTTGCAATATAGAAGAGAACCCCCTTCAAATATAGTAACAAAACCATCGTTGTCCTCCCCACTAATGCCACAGTTCCCTCTAGCATAACCTTTTACTTGTCTTTTACCTACTACTCGACCACCCCATGATAGAGGAGATACACATCTCCCCCAATCATTGGGTATTTGTGAACTGGAAGATGGATCCCCAGGATTGCAATGCCTGAGTTGGTCACCAGAAAGCCAAGTATTGTTATTCAATTGGTATGAACCTTCTTCTGATGGCCCCTCCATAGCCACTCCAGGGATCCCTAGAGCACTAGTCCCAACACCATTTGATATCTCAATATAAGGACATGGGGTCCTATTACCATTAATTTCTGAAAACGAGTTGCTGGGTGATGAAGATTGTTCCACCCTACAGGGATTAGAAGTGCCCGAATTTGATTGAACGCACATTACTTGCTGAACCTGTTCAGAATCAGGAGCCCCTGTTTGGAAACCAACCACACAATCATTAAGCTCAATTTTTTCGTTTGGAGCCGCATGGCCCTCTACGTCATCCTTTAAGTTTAAGGATCCAAATTCAGACTCCAACCTCTTATTAGAGAAGTTATTTACAAAAGTTATTCCCTTTGTCTTATAAGAATCGGAATGCATACCCATACCCATCTCAGAACTGGAGCTTCCTTGATCAGGATGCTCATTCTTGCAAAAAGCACCTTTGGCAAGAAGTGCATAGAGTGCCAATTCAAACCTTTTAACACAAAAATAGAGATGTGAATTTATGCAACTCATACAGACTTCAACAGCATCAAAAATATCAAATTCAGCGACTTCCTAGACCTGTTACCTTTTTTCTTCACTCGATACCCACAATTGATCAGATGTCAGTAATGCATGCAGGGTTTGAGATGAAAGTTTAGGAAGCACCTATCACAATCAACACAAGCCATGATGAGAAAATGCAACAATTGATCAAGCACCAAAAACACAACAGAAAGACATACTCGTAGCCCCACTGTAAACGACTCCATGAAATGAATATAAGAAATAAACTGAATATCACCTCTTTCAACTCCCTAGCACCACTTTGACAAAGATAACCCCAACAAGCATTTCTAACACGCTCTCCGTGTATTCCATAATCTTGATTCTCAGCAAATACCTACAGTCCAAATAGCCAAACACCAAAAGCAAAATTTACAAGCTCTCCTACACACCAAGATTAGAAAGAACCACTTGAACTGAACCTGATATGCCAAAAAATTGGAAGCCCACAACTCAGATATGATAAAATCAGTGCAAATTGCACACAAATCCTGCACCAAAAACCAAAATCAGATCATCATAACAACACAGTACAAGCAACCTGTTCTTTGAGAGCCTATGTACCTGAAGGTCAAGAAACGACGCCGCAGCCAAAACGCGAAACGCATTATTATCGTTAAGCTTAGGGTGATGTCCATACAAATAGGATAAGGCCATTGCGATTGCTTCAGAGTTGACATTCTTATCATCGACATGCAGAGTGACAATCGGTGAGCTCGCTTCCTTCCACGGCCCCTGAAGCATGTTCCTAGAAACAGAAACCTAATTAAACACTGCTACTCGCATAAAATTCAGAGCGGATTTCTCAAACATCTAGGAAACGCAGAGATCGGTGTTATGGGACCTGAAGTAGGAGCTCCGGGAGAGGATGAGGCGGTGGAGGTGGTACTTGGAGTCGATGGCGGCAATAATGATGTCGGAGAAAGCACCGGCATTGAAGCCTTCGACTTGGATGTGATCGCAGAGGGAGGTGAGATTGCAGTCGAGTGCCCGGAGGTCGCCGGAGCTCCGGTCGTTGTCAGCGTGCTGCGATGGCATGTTTAACTGGTGCGGACCAAAGGCTCGGGTTTTGGGATACTGGAGCTCCATTAGGGGATACGACTTGTCGTTTCTAGAGTGGAGTGACGCAGAAGAAGAAGAAGGCGAAGAAGACGACGGGACACGTTGCAGTTTCGCTGTCACTAAACTGATAATGGGAACTAAAAACGCTGCGTTTTGGAACTTCTTATCGGCTTTTATCGGGCTCACATCTACTTTAAACATTGGGCTTAAGCAAAAGTCGGATGTAAACTCTTAACAATAAACTTTAAAATTCTAATTTTTAAAAATTAACAGTTGAATTTAAGTTATATATAAGAGATAAAAAGAAATACATAAAAAAGGTTAAAATACATAAAATAAAAATATTGAAACAGAAAATTTATATGTGGTGGTTTAATATTAATGTGGAAGGAGCCGAACATGGCACGGTTACTAAGTTGCTCCAATCATCATATTGATGTTGAGGTTATTATTGAAGGGATGAAAAGTGGCGATTAACAGGTTTCTGTGGCTTTCCAGAACGCCATAATAGGAGCCAAGGTTGGGACTTAATCAGACACCTCTCTTTTATGTCAACGTTACCATGGTATGTTATAGGAGACTTCAACGACATTATGTTCTTATCAGAGAAACATGGAACTAACTCTCATCCTAGATCACTGCTGGAGGGTTTTCGCACAGTTATTTCTAATTGCCATCTTCATTATTTGGGCTTTGAGGGTCCACACTTCACTTGGGAGAATGGTAGAGAAGGTGCTGCACAAGTTCGAGAACGTCTGGACCGCTCAATGGGGACACTGTCATGGTCCTCCATGTTTCCACTAGCAACGCTATCTGTTCTACAGTCAGCATCTTCTGATCATCTTCCAATTTTCCTTTCTCTAGGCGTCACGCTAAAGAGATATGTCCAGAAA
>JANKOE010000206.1:86741057-86751363 GCA_026284465.1 Erythroxylum citrifolium | reverse complement strand
GGTTAATTTTGGAAGTAAAATTATAAATATGCATATAAAGTCAAGAATGACACTTATTTTGAATAATTAAAATGTATATAAAACGACACTTATTATAAATAAGAGGGATTAATATAATTCGTTGATTATCACACGGGAACTTTAGCCCCGCCTTGTCAAAACCGGAAACAAGATGTGTTTTTGGGTCTTTTCAAGCACCAAGTCCAAGTTCCAAAATTGATTCTTTCCATATTTTAACACTTTACTAGCACGCATACAAGGTAAAAAAGAACAAAACTCGATACTTGGTATTAACTTCTTCAAAAAATGTCTGGCCCCATGTTTGCTGGAACTTTCAACGGGTTGACCAAAAAGATGTTATAAAATCCCATATTCAGAACTATTCCTTTTCCGACAAAAATGTTTGGAGTTTGGACCATTGATTTGAAAATTGGATCGGATCGGCTGGTTTGATTGGTGACTGATTGGCTATTCAGTTCGGTTGATTTTTAAAAACGGATCCCTAATTAAACCAGTGAGAATCGATTAAAATTGGTCAATTAACCGGCCGAACCGGATGATTTAATAATTTTTTAATTTTTAAATATTATTTGATATATTTTTATATTTTTTAATATTACTAATATTATATATAATTAAATATAATTATTGTATAATTATGATGTGGAACTGATTAAACCGATAATTAATAAGACCTCCAATTTGATGTCGGATCCGAATTTTAAAATCTGAGTTTGGACCTTTTTGGTTTTAAAGAAAACTTATTGAACAATTGGGCTAAGCGTGAAAGAGGCGGAGGAAAGGAAAATGAGAACAGGGAATAGTTCGAAACGGAGTGTATAAGAGAAAACAGAGGCTGCTTGGATTTATCTAATTATCCACACACAAAAAAGCTAATAACCAAAGTCCCCTCGAAAATAACCAGAAAACAATAACTTTCCTTCATAAGTCATTGGCTACGTGCTCACCAACATGGCCATGGTCCAATCCTCTTCTTATCGGGTACGTTTCGATGCCCATGTGTTCTTTCTTCACTGTCTGACTTCTCTTGCATTTGGCTAGCTCTTCTCATTTCTCACTTTGTCAAAGTTTGTTTCTTTAAATTACATAGAGTTGGCCTCCAATGGAGTCTACTGGTTGGGTTTATGCTGGCTTTGGCCGACGTTTCTGGGTTGTGCTTGAATGACTTGACAGTGTTATTACGTGGATTAGTTGGTTTTGTTTGTTTCAGGTTCACCATTTGTTTGAGGAATTGTCGGATAGAGAAAAGAGTATAGAAGAGTTTAGAATTGTTAATGGTTTCAGCTTTAAGTCATTTGAGGATTGAGTTCTGGGTATGTGAAGTGGCCCCACGTGTTCTTTTCCATGGCTTACTCGCTTTTGCTTCCAGAGTTTGCGCATTGGCTTGACCAATTCGTTGACTTGGTTATGCCATGTAAATTGTAATTTGCCCTTCACATTACCATCTGAAGTGTTTATCAAATTTTCTTCTACTCTGGCTTCAAAGTACATACCAAGTTCTTGTGGTCTCGAGTTCAAGTTTTTTGTTGAAATGCTGATTGTGTTGCGGTATGGTTTGCAGGTTTTGTCACGAAGGAGTTGCTCATCCTTTAGGCATGCTGCATCTGCCAACTTGTTCTGCCCTCGTAGGGGCTCCTCGGTTACAGTGCTGTCATTTGTAAACATTGCAAGTAATTGCACATATTCCAGTAGTGAGGCCCTATCTTCGAAGCGAAGATCTAGAGGGCCTGTTATGGCTGCTAAAAAGGCAGCTGAAGGTGTGCAAATTGTTGAGTTTACTCGTTGGATGATGTTGGCCGCAATTTTTTCAATTGTACTCCTGTGTCTCATCCAAGTCTTTTATCAAATTGAATGCAACTCTTATTTTACTTGCATTAAATTGTTCAGGGGAAAAGCAAGGAGATGGAAAATACAAGCATACCGTTGATTTACCAAAAACAACATTTGGCATGAGAGCAAATGCTTTGGTGAGGGAGCCTGAGCTTCAGAAATTATGGGATGACAACCAGGTTTTCAAGAGAGTTGTAGAAAGTAACAATGGGGTGAGGTTCACAACTATCCTTATTGTCTGTTCTATCTAACTTGTTGACTTATTTGTATTAACTTGGCCTTTCCCAGGGAAGTTTTGTTCTTCATGATGGACCTCCATATGCTAATGGTGACCTGCACATGGGACATGCATTGAATAAAATCTTGAAGGATATAATAAATCGTTATAAGGTGTGTTATTGTAATCTGCTTGATGAATCATCATGAATTGGTGAAAAAGAAGAGTTTTTCTTTTTTTCTGTGGGGCTGGGGAGATGGGTGGGATTAGTTTGTCTTGCCTTTTCTTTTCTCACACGATTCTTACATGTGGCATTGGTGTCACTTCCCATTTTGGCAAAGTAGGCCATACATGGTGTACAAAAGATATTATGCGATACACCAATGACTGAAAATTTTGGGTGTTGTTATTGAGATAAAAAAACGGCGTCAATATTTGAACTTGATACTTGATACAGAAGTGATGTGATGATTAATAAGCACTTTCATTTTATTGGATTATATAATACCTTCATTAGTGTTCTTATTCTTATTTTTATGGTGGTCTTGACTGGACAGATTCTTCAGAATTATAAAGTTAATTATGTACCGGGTTGGGATTGTCATGGTCTGCCAATTGAGTTAAAAGGCACGTTTTGCTTCATCCCCTTTTCTTTTCCATCCTAGTTCTTCCTGGTAATTGCAATGCGACTTTTGTCTATATAATCATTCTTGATATGTTGGGAAAAAAGCTGATACGAGATTTTACTGGACATGTTATCTCATATGTTGATTTGATTTGCAATGATTTTGCTTTTGTTGATAAGTTTCAATGTAGAAAAGGAAAGTTGGGAAGTTATCACTTTCTAAAACGTGTTAAGGAATCAATTGAGTTTAAACATGTGAGTAGAATTTCAAGTTGAGTTGCTCTCATGATGGATTACACAGTCCTGCAGTCATTGGACCAGGACACCAGAAAAGATCTTACACCAACAAAACTAAGAGCAAAGGCAGCAAAATTTGCTAAAGCAACTGTCAAGACTCAAATGACATCATTTAAGGTACATAAACTTTGAAGCCAAGAACCATCTTCTAGAGATTAAAGTTGGTAATAAATTGGTTTTATTTGCATTGAACAATGTCTCCCTAAACTTTTGATTGATAGCTCTTTTCACTTGCAGCGTTACGGAGTATGGGCAGACTGGGATAATCCTTATCTAACTCTAGATCCAGAGTATGAAGCTGCCCAGGTAGCTGATACACCTTTTCTTCATTATGCTTGTGCGTGATAATGATTATATGGAACCTCTATGGGACTTTTTAGGTATCTCTCACAATCTGATATAGGGGTACTGGTGCTACTTTTTGTTATTGTTTTCAGTAAACTTGAAATAATAGAACGAGTAATATATTGTAGTATATACATCTCTTGCTACGAATGGCCTTGGTAATCTATCTTTGAATGAATGTAGATAATCCTGTTTTCAAAAAGAACAACTGCCTCTTCTGCATGGGATGCAATAAATTTCAATTCTCATCTGTTATTAGGACTCAATGTTTAATTTTTTATTTAATTATAGATTGAAGTGTTTGGCCAAATGGCCCTTAAAGGATACATCTATAGGGGCAGGAAGCCAGTGCACTGGAGTCCATCATCACGTACTGCTCTTGCAGAGGCAGAGTTGGAGGTAAATTAGTTTGTCTGTGATACTGAGATGTTCTTATCTCTGTTTCTGCAACATCTAATTGCCTTTGGTAGATTTTAATTCGTAAATTGTACAAGTAACATTCGTTTTGCCGTTTTGTATAGTTGGTTTGTGCAAGATCTTGTTCTTTAATGTTATTCTATCTGAAATCCTTTTAATTGTAATCATCTTTTTCTTCTTGGTTGGCATTTGCACCATCTTTCAAAATCCTCCCATCTCTCTCCTGGTATCTGAGAGTTTCTTTTATTCAATCTCCCCGGACACTGTCTTTACACAGATTGAAATTTATATTCTCAGATATACAACTGACAGCATTCTTACCACTGACAATATTCTTCTAGTGAAACCCTTGTGTCTGTGCCTTTATGTTCGTTGTCTACAAATTTTCATAATATTCCTCTCTACATCCATTTGAATGCAGTATCCTGAGGGGCATGTTTCAAAAAGCATATATGCCATCTTCAAGTTAACTAATGTTCCTCCAACTTCTGGTGGGTTCTTAGATGAATTCTTTCCTGATCTTTACTTAGCTATATGGACTACCACTCCCTGGACTATACCAGCCAATGCAGGTATATGTTTCAATAGCTTTATGGAGCTTTTAAACAAGTCGTTATGCTGTATCTGCAAGCCCTTGTACCACTTGCATGCTTTTATGATCTTTGTCTTCTTAATATTTTGGAGCTTGTGTTTTCAGCTGTTGCAGTCAATGCCAACCTTCAATATGCTGTGGTTGAAATCCAATCCAATTCAGAAGATGCATCTACATCCTCTGGACCTAAAAATCGTAAGCTGGGAAATGTTATGAAGGAACAAAAGAAACATTTTCTTGTAGTAGCATCTGAGCTTGTGCCAACTTTGGAAGCAAAATTGGGCATTAAACTTGTTGTCAAGAAAACAATGCTGGGGTCAGATCTTGAGAACTGCAGGTTTGATATGAAAATTAAGTTTTGTACTTGAAAGGTCTCATCAAAATGCAATCATATGAACATCACTTTCCTCACCCTGTTGACTAGGAAACTAAATTGAATTTGCAATCTACCACTGATCAACTAGTAATCCCATCTGTGTTCTAAAATCTCTTTTTAATTTATGTTTAAGGTATAGTCACCCGATAGACAACAGGAAATGCCCGATTGTTGTTGGAGGAGAGTATATTACTACAGAATCAGGAACTGGACTGGTGCATACAGCTCCGGGTCATGGTCAGGAGGATTATGTAACTGGCTTGAAGTATGGGTTGCCCATTCTTTCTCCTGTTGATGATGACGGAAAGTTTACTGAAGATGCTGCTACGTTTAATGGGCTTGATGTGCTCGGAGATGGTAATATTGCTGTAGTTAAATACCTGGATGACCGAATGTCTCTGTTAATGGAGGAATCATATGGTATGTCAGAATCTTTCTATTAAATTTATTGCTTATACTGTAACTTTGCTCTGCACTTTAGATAAGAAAAGAAAGCATACCCGGGATTCAAGATTTCTTTTGTGTTATGCAGAACACAAATATCCATATGATTGGCGCACCAAAAAACCTACAATATTTAGAGCCACTGAGCAATGGTTTGCCTCAGTGGAAGGGTTTCGCCAGGCTGCTATGGATGCAATTGGCACTGTTAAATGGATCCCAACTCAGGTACTGATTGTTGGTAGTATTCTGTTGTTTTGGCCAAGAATGCTCTGTATGATCAGCTCTTTTTATGCTCTGACACTGAAAAGATGTTGCTTATCATACATGCTATGTCAAACATGCAACTGGCTTAAAATGAATGATTTCTTCATTTGCCTTGAAATACAAGAGCGTGTGATTAGTCCCTAGTAACTAGTAGTTGATATATGGGTATTTTAAAGGTTTGGCTGACCGAAATTGTCAAGGCGGCAAGAATCCTCCTTTTAGCTCTTTTTGTTCAAGGTTTGCTATAAACATGACAATATAATGTCTTAGAGCCAAGTAGTGAAGTTGACATGTTACAAATTTCCAACTTTCCACTTGTGTGAATCTGTGGATTTCTCATTCGAAATAGAGATTCTAATTTATGTGAGATCTGCTGAGGAAGATGCATTCTAATGATATGGTATTGTTGCGATCAGTGACTTGTTACGTCGGAATAGTGATTTCAACAAACTTTATTATTTTTCATTTATAAATGCATGCTACCCTGGTCCAATAAAGTAATTAAGCTTAATCATGAAATCTTAATTAACGCTTGTGAATTATTTTTTATTTCATAATTTGATGTTCATAATTGCAAGTCAATTACTTTTTTTTTTCCACAATGACCATTACTCAGGGAGAAAACAGAATCTCTGCCATGACTTCGAGCCGATCTGACTGGTGTATATCAAGGCAAAGAACATGGGGTGTCCCAATTCCAGTATTTTATCATGTAAAGACAAAGGAACCTCTTATGAATGAAGAGACCATCAATCATATCAAGTGTATGAACCTTGCAGAACAGCTGTTTATGTCTTCTTTCTTTCATTGAGTTCTAGTCATATCTCTTTCATATGGCTTACATATAATACAAATTTGCAATTCTTCATGTCGTGTTTCTTTTCTTTTCAATTTGTACCATTTTTTATGAATTGGACATCGCCTTCACTGCTGTAGTTTAGAATGTTTAGTATGATAGTTTATTCCTCGACAATGGATATAAAATTTTGATTAACTACTTTTGCAGCTATAATATCCCAGAAGGGCAGTGATGCATGGTGGTACATGAAAATAGAAGACCTACTCCCTGAAAAGTATTGTGACAAAGCCTCAGAATATGAAAAAGGGACTGACACAATGGATGTATGGTTTGATTCAGGTAAAGTGAACTATGATTTGCCTAGATAAAGATGTCTTTTTTTTTTTCTTGAAGACAATTAAGCATAACTGAAGGCTTTGAATCCTAGTTAATTTCATTTTATCAGAACATTTATATTGTATATATTGGCATGCACTTTGGATAGACAAATGGTCCTTCTCTTTCCTTAAATCAATCCAGGATTGTCTGGTTATGATAGAAAGCACCAGCAAAGTACCTATTAGATAAATCACTCAATAAAAAGTCAAGAAAAGTGATGCTTCTTGGTTACTGCCTTGCTACTCCAGGTTCTTCGTGGGCAGCCGTGTTGGGTCAAAGGAATGGACTTACTTTTCCTGCAGACTTGTATCTTGAAGGTACAGATCAACATCGTGGGTGGTTCCAGAGCTCCTTGTTGACAAGTATTGCTACAAGAGGTATTCAATGTCTAAATATAATTCTAGCCCTGCAAATTCGGTCTTGGCCCTTGAAAGTTCCATATTGCTTGTAAACATTATTATTATTACTGATACTTCTACGGAAGCATCCTGTTCCTAATCAAGTAATATGTTCTTGTACTTCATTTTGTTGTTCTTATGCAGGAAAAGCTCCATTTCTGGGTGTCATAACCCATGGCTTTGTATTGGATGAGAAGGGTTCTAAGATGAGCAAGTCTTTGGGTAATGTTGTAGATCCTCGTACGATAATTGAAGGTGGAAAAAACTCGAAGGTTGGTCAGAACTGATCTGTTGTGTAAGCTTTCATTTTTTGTATTTTGCAGATCACAGATTGTTGTTTACCTGTTGTTGGCAGGAGGCACCTGCTTATGGAGCTGATGTGTTGCGACTCTGGGTTTCAAGTGTAGATTTTATGAACGATGTTATGATTGGTGCACAAGTTCTTCGACAAATATCTGACATGTACAGGAAGCTGCGAGGAACATTGAGATATCTTTTGGGGAATCTGCATGATTGGAAAGTAAGTTAGCATTAATTTCTTATCTGGTGGGAGTACATTAGTAATTAAGCTTATTTCTTCAGATAAGGAACCTGTATTTCCACTCAATTTTGATTGAATCGTTGTGTTATTGATAGGTTGGTAATGCTGTTCCGTATGATGATCTCCCAATGATCGATAAGCATGCACTTTTTCAGTTGGAAAATATTGTAATCAACATAAGAGAGAGTTATGAGAATTATCAGTTCTTCAAGATATTCCAGGTATAAAATTTATTCGATCAGACTACTCGCTTATGTACATGCAAATCAAGTAAAAACAAAGGTATGCAGGAAATATGTGCATGCAGTAACATGTTAAGTCCTAGTTGTAATAAACCCTGAGACATGCTTATCTAAGCCTGAAGGAGCTTTAAAATGATTAGTTATTTTTAACCCACAATCGTGTTGGAAGGGGAAGGACAAAGTAAGAGATGAAAGATGGGAAAATGTGTTTAATGGTAATCATGAGATTCAATGGATTTCAAAGAATGGAAGGATAGAATGGCTTTTGTCCTGTGCTTATTAGAAGTACATGATTTCCTTTTGCAGATCATACAACGGTTTGTTATTGTTGATCTATCGAATTTCTATTTCGACGTTGCCAAAGATCGACTTTATGTTGGGTAATTCTCTTCTTCAATGCTTTGAAGCTTGCTGCATTTCATGCTATCTTACCTACTTGCTTCACAACCTAATTATTCCCGTAGAGGGTTCGGTTTCCGGTTTCTCTTTTGCTTGTAAGCATGTGAGAAAGATCTATCTCTTCTGCTCTTTCTTCTCCTCTAAAATTGATGGCTTTCAGGGGCAATGTGAGTTTTACTCGAAGAAGTTGTCAAACTGTTCTTTCTGCTCATCTCCTTTCCATTGTGAGGGTTATTGCTCCAATTCTTCCCCATTTGGCTGAAGATGTGTGGCAAAATCTTCCCTTTCAATATATCAAAGATGATGGTTCTGCTGCCAAATTTGTTTTTGAATTGAAGTGGCCTGAGTTGAATCCAAAATGGCTCGCTTTTCCTGATGATGAAATTCATTTCTGGGGGAAGATTCTTGAGGTAACCACTCTGTGCACTCAATAATTCTCCATTCATGTTAGTTCAACTAAAGAAGAGGTTTCACATAGGCCAAGTATTTCATTATGTTGTCTTGAACGCTTTGACCTTTCCCTTTGTTTCCATTTTGTTTTTACATTATGTCATAAACTTGAGAAATCGTTTAAAGCTACTGACAAATCGGATGAATGAACAAGGCTCGCACTTGGAACATTTATTTTTTGTGCTTACGAGTGAAATGGTTAACCTGTTTTGATGTTGTAATGAGGCATCTAAACACTTTTCTGGCTGATACAATTTCACCAGCTGCGTACAGAGGTGAATAAAGTCCTGGAGATTTCTCGAATGGGGAAGTTGATTGGTTCCAGTTTAGATGCAAAGGTCTATCTACATACCTCCGATGAGAGCCTTGCGTCGAGGTTACGTGCACTTTGCAGATCCGGCAACGATGCAGACGAATTGCATCGAATATTCATTACATCTCAGGTAAGTGGTGCTTGTTTTCTTCAATTTGTTGAATATAATATCGATATGTTCATAATATAAATGGCCATCTGCAGGTAGAGGTATTATCTCGTTTTGATAGTGAGCTCATTCAAAGCATACCTCACACTGGAGAGTATCTCATTGAAGGAAGCAGCAAAATCTGGATTGGCGTGTCGCGTGCAGATGGCTTAAAATGTGAAAGGTGTTGGAATTACACACCTGAAGTTGGTTCTTTCATTGATCACCCTACGCTATGCAACCGTTGTTATAGAGTGGTTGCCATTCAGCCAAAGCCTGCCGTAGCCGCAGTCAGTTAACCCCAGTTAGACCATAAGCAGGTTTCTTTAGTTCCCCTGTACTCCTTGCAGATCTTTAGAAAAGTTGAAGTATGCAATAGTTGGTACATCATTAACAGAGGGTGATAACTTGAAGAAAACAATTAGACAAGTTCAAGCCATCCAGTTCCGAGTCATTCATCCGTAATTAAGAATCAATGTCTCTAATAGACTTCCGCAGATCTGGAGAGAGTGATCAAGAGCTAATGGTGATGCTTTTGTCACTAAATGCAGAATTCAGAAATTGGCGAGGACCTTGCAACCATTAAAATGCTTGCGTCTTTACGTGTATCTCAATTACTAAAAAGAACATCATGAATGCTCTTATACTAAAACGCTTGGAATTTTTCACTTCTATCAAATTCATGGGCACTATTAGCATCTCCTACTCACAGTGAGTTACTTGGGACTTCAAAATCTTGAAATCATCTCTGGCTTGCTCGCTCGTCATACACTACGAAACGAGCTATTGGAATAGCAGTTCAAAACTTATATGGTTCTGGTGATAAATATGACTTTTATGATCAATAAAGATGTCCGAAATCAGTAGCGAAGCTACATGTACGTGAGGGTGGGTAAATGCCCACTCTCAAAATTATTTTTAAAAGAATATATATATATATATAGAGGTTGCCTACCCTAAAAAAATATCGTTGCCCATGATGGATTGGATTAAAAAAAATTATATATATATACATTGCCCCTCCTGAAACAAATTTCTGACTTCGCCACTGTCCGAAATGCAATCAGGACTCGGTCCCGTAAGGGTTTATGAGTTATGATATCATTTACCAGAGAAAGACAAGAACCCTTTTTCAGATAAATTGATTCAAGGGTACAAATACATGCTATGACAAAATTGTTACACACCATCAAAATTTTGAGCAGGTTGT
>JANKOE010000206.1:86724867-86740957 GCA_026284465.1 Erythroxylum citrifolium | reverse complement strand
GACTTGATTAGATGCCATAGAATCCATCTCATCCTTCATAGCATTGTACCACAAGTCCGATTCCTTAGAACTCATGGAAGAGCCTCAAACATTGAGTTTACATGGTTTTGTGATGTACCATGTGGGCCAACTTAAGAACAAGTTGCTAAAGTTGTGCAAACACGACATTATCAATGTACCTTTAATAAGTGAAAGGCAAATTATGCTGAAAAAGGTTGAATTAAGGTAATATGTGGATGCAGACGTATTGCATCGAATATTCATTACATCTCAGGTACGTGGTGATTGTTTTCTTCAATTTGTTGAATATAATATCGATATGCTCATAATATAAATGGCCATCTGCAGGTAGAGGGCAAGAATATTCATTCATCCGTAATTAAGAATCAATGTCTCTAATAGACTTCCGCTGATCTGGAGAGAATGATCAAGAGCTAATGGTGATGCTGTTGTCACTAAATGCAGAATTCAGAAATTGGCGAGGACCTTGCAACCATTAAAATGCTTGTGTCTTTACGTGTATCTCAATTACTAAAAAGAACATGAATGCTCTTATTCTAAACGCATGGAATTTTTCACTTCTATCAAATTCATGGGCACTATTAGCATCTCCTACTCACAGTGAGCTACTTGGGACTTCAAAATCTTGAAATCATCTCTGGCTCGCTCGCTCGTCATACACTACGAAACGAGCTACTGGAATAGCAGTTCAAAACTTATATGGTTCTGGTGATAAATATGACTTATGATCAATAAGACGTCCGAAATGCAATCAGGACTCAGTCCAGTAAGGGGTTTATGAGTTATGATATCATTTACCAGCGAAATGACAACATACAAGAACCCTTTTCCAGATAAATTGATTCAAGGGTACAAATACATGCTATGACAAAATTGTTACACACCATCAAAATTTTGAGCAGGTTGTTGTATCAACTCAGGTTCCTGCAAATCCTCTGCTTGAATGGGTATATCCTGTAAGAGGCCAAAAAGCAATATCAGGTTGTTTTTACCAAGAACCAAGAAGGATTTAACCACAGAGAATCCCAAGTCCTTTCTTTTGCTTAACCAGCAATTATAATTTTACAGGCATTAAATGCAATTCCTTAACTTCTGACAGTACAGATCGGCGATAACATCCACTTGGAAAAAACTGAAAGTATTCTTGTTTGGGTCCGAATCATTTGATTTGCCTCAGATATTTAGATAAAAACTTAGAGATGAAGGATGGATCTCTTCACCTACCTGCGCATTTATCAGTTGTGGTTGCTGGTCATGTGCCACAGTGTAAGCCTGTGGTTGAGACATCCTATAATATGGCTCTTTTAAGTCAAGTTTGCATGATGATGTCTGTAGTATTCCTCCTTGATCAGCACCAGGGCCCCACATTTTAGCTGCTTATGTTGTTTAGCAAGTTGCTCAAAATGCATGAAACATAAAAAAATGGAAACCAACGCAAAAACCACCAACCTGACATTGTTAAGTATATCGTGTAACTCTGAGCGTTATGTGCAACCATGCGAAGCTGGCCGGTTATTTCTTGTCCTGCCATAACATACAGTGGCTGAGACAGAACACATCTTAATTGATACCAGTGGGTTGTAGGTGCACCAGGGGCAGTTGTAAGCCACCTTTGTACAGTACTGCATACATACATCGGTGAAACATAAATTGCAGACCAGCTGCAATGAAAATATTAGATAATCACCAAAGTCAAATAACTTTACCTCCCATTAAACAACACATCAAACCAACATGCCAGCCCATGGATCCTGGTCCCCACAGAAGCTATGAATTTGAGAGGAATTTCAATTTCGTATAGATCCTCTTCCTGAACAAAGTGTTACTAAACAAATTACATGCACTTAATTTATTTATAAAGAAAGAAAAGCAAGGACACATTTTAGATGTCATTATCGATAATTCTGTTTATCACAAGGAAAAGCTTTTCCGTTTAAGTATATAGAACCCAGAAAAATCATAGATAATCATATGCACATCTCACAAGCCATGCAAATGTGTTCATTGAGGACTTTAAGCCTGATCCTGCTAGAGACACCAAATTAAGGTGTTTAAAAGTCCCAATATATTAAACTTCTGTTTTGTTTTTCAAATGCGATGGATTTCAACAGGTTTTGATGGAAACTTGTACAATCAATGTCAGTATGGCTCACTTCGGAACAGGCCAAATATGGCCATGGAAATCCCCAATATGAGGTTGGCCTAAGCCTTGATGAATAGCACAAACAGGGTGTAGAATGAGAATCCATGACAAGTAAATTGATTACAAATGATGAGAGGCTGAGTTTTGTCAGGCAGGACAGGCTAAAAATGGCTATGGAAATCCACAAAGTGAGTTTGGCCTAAGCATTGATTGATAAGCAGACCAAAAATCGGGAATTCATCGTGGAGAGAAGAGCATTATTCATACCTTTATCTCAGAAAAATCAATCACATGAAATACAGCAGGAGCGACCAGTAATCTTGGATCAAAAGCATCTACAACAGGCTGTAAAAGAAATATAACAGACCCAATAAAAGGAATCAAAACAGAAATTATAAGTACACACAAGAATACATTAAGATTAGCAATATAAAACTTTTTCTGAAAAGCAGACATGCATAAGTTGGGAATCATAGAGGAACGGAACCAATTTTCATATGCAACCAAATACATTAAGAAAAAGATTGCGAGCTCATGAAGAACCTGAGAAAAATATCCCTGGAATGCAGATCCATATAATGATCTAAGATCAACTCCATAATAATTATGTTGCTGCCAAAATAAGGCCTGTATACCAAAAAAAACAGAAACTGAGGGACAACATTTTTAGCATCAATAAAGCCACTGTGATCTATTTCAATCAAGTTATTTCAGGAAATCAATATGAAGAGCTAATTAGAACAACATTATGCATTTGGCAACAAGAAAGCTCCACAAATAAGTGATACAAGCCCTCCAAATATTTGCATATTCAAAAGAAGGTGCAGAAACAATAGTGCAGAGTCAAAAATCACCATAGCAAACTACAATAAATGAATACCTTATTAGCAATTTCAACAAACAAATATTCATCACTAAAAGGTGCCATGTGTATCCTGCAAAAATAAGAAAGTTTGTTGATTCAATCCACAGTTGCAAGTTTATTAAAGTTGATGAAATGAATAATGGAAACTTGGCTTACAGTTAAGGCAAGCTGAGAAATGGGCCAAATATAAAAGAAAATTAATGCAGCAAACCTGCTGACATCCTAATAATCATACACATTGCCATCTCAACACACCAATTAGCCAATCTCAGACTTTTAATGACACCAGTACTGCCTCCGTAAATCTAACATACATCACACATCCAAAAGTTACCAGCAAGTACTGATGAACTAAAGTCCTTATATTCACATTTGGTCTTCGTTGCACAGATGATGACTAGATTAGAGAGAGTGACCAAGAAAGAATATCAACTATCGAAAAGCTAAATATGATTGACTTGGTTCACAATCAATATTCTTTTAATCTCAAACTGTACAAGTATTAAATTTTATATATGACAGAATAAAAGAGAAATATATTTCATAGAGCAACGAGAACACATTTTAGCAACATAGACGAGCACAGAGCAAGTTGCCAATAGGAACCACAGGATATAGGAGCACATCCATTAATCTAAAGCAAACAATAAAAGAGAAAAATATCTGATGAGGACTAAGGTAATATCATATATCCATAATTGTTCTCAATATAAGTCATTCCTTTACTGTTGCTAGAATTGAGATCTCATTCAAAAAGAAAGATAACAAATATCTGGATGTGTTAAGAAGGAACTGGAATGTAATAATATCGATTTATACAGATATAGAAGAAGAGATTCATAGGCCGAAGCATATGGTTGCCTGGTTGGTTAATTCCAACAGCATAAAAATCCATGCATAAAACACGTCAACTTGATCACTGAACCAAATGCAATAAAAAGGGAATCCATATGGAGGTGTGAGATATTTAAAACCTACCTTCCAACCGTAGGAAACATTTTTCCATTTGGTACAAGAAACCTATCTCTAGCAATTACATAGGACTCCAACATTCTTTCATTGACCAATAAGGTTCCTACAGATCAAATCCAAGAAAATTTTAGAGAAGCTTAAAACCGAATTTGATTCAACACATAATAATGGTAAATTATAAACTTCAGTACATCACTTTAGCTGTTGTTTTTAGGCTGACCAAGCTTGTCCCCTCCTCCAATCAAGGGGAATTGGGGTTATTTGTATGTCAGAAAGAACAAATAGAAAAAGCCATTAAAGCCATTAACAAGAAAAGGAAAGTAAGTTGTAATTGTTAATGTTACAAGAAATGAACATCCCTCAGAATGACAAAAAGAAAGAACTTTACCCATTGGTTCAGATATAAGAATATCTGCTCTCTCTGGCAATTCAACTTCCTCAACTTTACCTTTTATTACCTATATCAGATGACGATGTGCCAAAATAGTAAAATGAGAAGTCATTTGCAATATATAGAATGAAGAGACCAGACATAATCTCACTGTAATTCTTTCAGCCAAAGATGGGTTCCCAGCAATTAGTTTGCTTGCATATTCTGCCATTTCAGATGCTTCGATAGCATAAACATGCTTTGCACCAGCCTAATTGTAGTAGAAGAGGAGCATAAAATCAGTCTTACACCCACGTAAATAGAACAAAAAAAAAATATGGATGTGAAACCACAATACCTGAGCAGCAAATAATGACAAAATGCCACTTCCAGCACCGACATCAACCACAACACGACCAAAGAAATCTTCCCGATTTTCAATTACTGCAGCATAATAGGTTCCTAAAGCAAAAGATATCAATCCTTAGCGTCAGTTATCACATCATTCAAATTTCTTGAGCATCACAATCATTTGTGTGGTTTTCATTATAAGGTAAAGTAATAAAGGTATTAGGATACCTAATCAAGCTACAAATCAGACAGACAGAAACTGCATGCAACAAAAGCTCTAAGACAGAAGCAATTGCATTTAACAAACTCAACCTGTTCTCACAAAATCCTGTAGCATATTTTGCTGGTGTAACAGTTGGCCGTAATAATGAAAATACATTTTGGCAGATGATGGCTCTATCTTAACATCAAATTTGCTTTTGGAAAGTTCAACTGTTCCATTAGGAAGTGTCCCTGAAAGGGTAGAAAAGAAACAATCAGAAACAAATAACAGGCACCAAATGTGTTTCAGTGCATTAAAAATAACTTTTAGTTTTAGCAGAATGCTAATTGAATAGTGTCGAATCATATGTGGTAGCAAAATTCAGTTAAATAACTATAGAATTAATTATATATCAAAAAATCAAGAAAATTTTCTGCTCCAAATCCTGAAAGGGCTCTTCCATCAAGCATACCACAAGCATCAGAGGAATAACCAATCAAATTAATGTTATTTCAATGCAAGGTGAATTTGTGGAAAATATTTTCCTCTAACAAGAGCCATCCTGTTTATTACAATAATGCAGTGAAAGTCGGAAAATATTTTCCTCTAACAAGAGCCATCCTGTTTATTACAATAATGCCGTGAAAGTTAAACTTGATCTTAAGAAAATATTGTCACAGTTAAAAGTCCGAAATCATGAATTAAACACAAATTTCAAAATATATCATTGCTTCGGCAATGTACAAGGTTCAATGTTAACAATCTTTACCATCATTAAGTGATGTCCTTATATGGAACACGGCAATGAATGGAATTTTGTTCGTAATGATGCCATCTTGGTTGTGCATTCAACTTGATTTTTCCAATACAGTGTTGGTGACAACTTTCACCATTTCCAACACATCTTTATAAAATCATAACGCAAGTCACAAATGACTGAACAGATGATCCCAAGTGCTAAAGTGTTCGGAAAGACAAAACTGAAATAGACATGTAAAAGGAAACAAGGATCAAAACAATTGGATGCCCTCAATATCTGTTACCACATGACATTATAGCACAGAATTATCCATATTAAGCTGGATGAACCTTCCAAAGAAGTACCTGGGACAACAGCTTCCTTCTTCCATTGCTCAAATGCACATTGAAAGGTTCTGCTCTCTTCCTCATTTCTAAATTGGATACTGCACCCCCTCGAAAATTTCTGGTAAAAAGTAATATGTTAAGACTTGAACATCTAGCAGTCATCATATAGTTAGATGAAGCATTATAGCTCACATTTATGAAACAAGGTTACTTTCATCAATGAAAAGCAACAATCTTGAGAAGCAGATATTCACAAAATTACGTAAAAATATTAACATCAATCCAATTTCAGTACCTCTTTTCTGGTCTCAGAACTCGAGCATTCACATATGCAAACGGATTGAACAGGCCCTAACTTGAACAACTGAACAGAAAAAAATACAACATGGTGAGTGTTACACTCCAAATTCTAAACAACTATAGATCACAACATCATCCTTACATCACACATTAACAAGACGCAAATGCTCAAAACTTCTCACCACTCAGAAGTCAGACCATCAATAAACAAAACTCAATCTGAAGATAACCGGATTAAAAACTACTAATACTCCTTCAAACTGTTTCCATTGCTCGTAAAAAGAGTAAAGAAGAACGAATTAGAACAATCTTTTTCACTTAAACTTAAATAATCTTAATAAATTAGCAACATATCCTTCAACACGAAAACCAAAGTAATCACAGAGAAATAAAATAACAGTGAACTAACTTGGCATTTTTGTTTCAATTTTTTAACTATCCAATATTAAATAATCTCAACTCAGTATTTCCTAGTACAAATTTCCTTCACTTACATCATCAGCCAAAACTTAACAATCCAACAAATACCGTCAAAACAGAAACTACACTAAGTCTGACGGACCTGAGCAGTTGCAAGATCGACAATGACAGCATCAGCCAGTCCGGACTCGTGCCGGAATCGGAGCTCGGCGGCTCCGTTCTCGACGGAAAACCTAGCAATAACTGGAGAAGACGGATAATCCGAAGGAGAAGAAGCGAGGTCGGTTACTGAAGATAAAGCCAACTCTAGCGGTTTTTTAGGGTTTTGACCGAGGGGTACTACGTCCATTGTCGAAACTGCTTTCAAGGCCCGGTGGTCGAGAGAGAGAGGCGCGTGTGAGAAACGCGTGTGGTGGTGAACGGGCCAGAGAGTGAACTAGGATATATACACAGAGGTGGTGAGATAGAGATACAGACAGAATTAGGGTTTTCGGGCATTGAAGTAAGTTTCTGTCTTTGGTAGCTCGTGTGTTTTATTTAGTTCAGATGTACTCTTCCAAGATTACGGGCGTATCCGCTATCCAATAATATATTTTTATTCAGTAAATAGAATTAATTTTACTAGTGAATATATAGAGATTACGTAATAATTTGTTTGGATTATAAATTTATAATATATTTAATAAATAGAAACAAGTTATAAAACATAATAACTTTAATATTGAATGTACATCGGATCGAATTCCATACTAAAAGAATCTAAATTTATAATATATTTAATAAATATATCTATTAAATATATATATTCAATTTATTCACATAATGATATTAATATATTACAATAATAATAATAATATATTACAACAATAATAATAATAATAATAATAATCGAGTGTTTTGAACATATTAGAAATAGTTTGGTCAAATTAAAATAAGTTCTTCGAGTTAAAAAAAAATATAATATGAACTTAAATTCTATAAAAATATAATTTATTTTATTGATTTTAGTAGGATTTGATTCAATATCTTATAATTAGTTTAATTCAAAACAAATTATCAAATTTAAATTTTAAAACTAATTAAACCGTATGTAACATATGTTGGACTTAGGCAAATTAGAGTGAAATTAGTAATTAAAATATGAGCATTTCTATTTTAACATGATTTTATATGAAATTAATAGATTATAACTTGAAATTGGTGAGTTTTGAGTCAAGTTTAAACTTCAGAGATTAGATTGAATAATCTTAAACAGCCCGAACTTGTTATTTTTATTTATAAAGTTAAATAATTTTAATTTAATAATATAATTTTAGTTAAATTGTGCCGAAAGAACGATTTGCAATTAGAGATGTTAAAAAAGACCCGGCTCGATTTTGACCAAAGATAACCAAGTTACGGGCCAAAGTTGAGTAAGCCATAGGCTAGCCCGACCGTTACTTTCAAAATGACATCGATTATGCTAATGCCTTCTGGCCAACGAGTTAATGTCTCATGGAAGTTTTCCTATTAAAAAAATGACGGGCTGGATTAGCTCGACCCGCCCGTGGGCCTTAAGGTATAAAAAATGACGGGCTGGATTAGCTAGACCTGCCCGTGGGCCTTAAGGCGTTAATCCAAACGTAAGTACATTTTGTCAGACTCAAACGTAGGCTATGGGCGTCGGGACCCAGCCCATTATCATCCTATACGAATTTGCTAGGGACAAACGTAATTGCGCTCGAAACTCTCCCTGACCTCAACGTCTCACTGCGAGCTCCTCATTTGCGATACCTGCATCGAACAGGCCCGTCTTACCTGAGACAAAGCACTTACGAAATGGTGACAACATCTCTCACTCTCTCTCTCTGTATTTTTTTTATAATTTTCTTTCGTGAATGTTTTCATTTTATAGTTCTTCATCCTATTTGAGAACAATTATGGCAGAGCAAATTGTGGTTTGTCATGGAATTTCCCCTTTTTTTCCTGGAAATTTCGTCGAGGATTTGGGTTATTTCATGCACGATTGTTCTGTTAGAGATCTGGGTGCGTATACTAAGTAGTGACTGCCTCATGTTAAATGGGTTCGTTTTGTTTTTCTGTTTAAGCTTCGTCGTCCTGGTTACATTGTCCCAGTGTCTTTGCAAGTCCCTAGTGCACCCTATATGGTTCAATTGGTTTATATTTGCTTATTTGTGGAATGATATGGAGGTAGTGTTTGGGAATTGCGTGGATTGTTTAGTTAATGTTTGGTAGGATGTAATGTAATGGAATGAGGTGTGGAAAAAGCTAAAAAGAGCGATTTTTTAAGTATGTAACTAGACAAAATTATCATTGCATTATATCAAGCATGATCGAAGTGTGACAAAGCTTTTAACGAGAATTCGAAAATAATAAGTGGGCATTTTCATAAAAAGTAAAAAGGTTCTCTGTTGGTTATTTTCTAGGTTGCTTAGTCTGTGATTTTGTGAAGTTGAAAAGGACTTTTTATGGGATCTTGTCATGGTACCGACGTGGTTAACCCATTTAACGGACAGATTTCTGCAAAGAGGTTGCTTGATTTATGATCTAGTGTGTCTGGGACAATGTTTATTTCTTTTGTTGCATTCATGCGATGCAGATGGTTGCTGGTGAACTGTTACATATAGGTCTAACGTTGAGACTGAATCATTCTTCAAATCCTAAGAGGTTTTCTGATGATAGCTGTGCTTTTTTTTTAAAGATCTAATGTAAAGCACTTGGTTAATCATCATTGCTCGATGAGATTTTCCTATTGCTTCCGTTGCAAATGAAATGTCTTGTTTTTGTGTTGAATCATCTCATTATTACTTTCTCTTGCTTGGCAGGATGGGCATGATGGGGAAGATGCTAAACAAAGCACTGCCGACATGACAGCTTTCGTAAGTTCATAACTCATCTTTGAGAATATCTTTGATGCAAATCCACAATGTATACCACAAATAAATTTATGCCATAAAGATGTTACATATGAGCTGTAAAATAGCTTCTGCTAGTTACTCGTTATGATTTTGATCCAGTATATTCTAGGCTTCGTTGAATGGCATTTATTATGGCACCGAATGTCCTAGTTGACTTCGAAATTCCAATAAATGTATTCTTTCAAACTGTAGACTGTTGTAATTATTCCCTAAGGTGCTGAGATTTTTGTATTCTTTTGCCCAGGTGCAAAATCTACTCCAGCAAATGGTGAGTCTCCTGTTGGCTATGCAGCTATATGCATGTCTCGATCACATCTATCAGCAAATTAACATGGGTTACTGATATTGAATTTGCAGCAATCTAGGTTCCAGACAATGTCTGACTCTATAATTACGAAGAATATCCTTTTATTGTTTTACGCTTTAATATGATAATGTAAATTTAACACGAAGAATAGGGTTATTAGATCATTTAAAGGTCCTATGTCACATCTATCGAAGAGTCTTGCTCATTTTAGCCAATGATTCCCCTATACTTGTGCAAGGTCAACCTTATTTAAGCAATTACAATTTAGATGATCAGTAAAACTGAAATTTCAGTTTTAGAATTTTATTGTAGCATCTTTTTCTTAGAGATTTATCAGTGGCCTAAAATATCATTGTCACAGTCATGATTTTAGCGCTGGAAATGAGATTCTGAACGCAGTTTCCATTTAGTAGTTTAAACCTTTTGGAGGGAGATTCCTCTCCATTGTAGATATTGCACTTCTTTTCCTCCATAGCCAAGAGAATATGGAAATGTAAATGTTAATGGTTCTCCATTAGTTAATCTCAGGGCTTGTATCCAACCTGAAATGAATCACATTTTTCTTTTTCTGTGGAACTTGCAACTGCTACCTTCGGGTGAGCACCAAGTAAACCGTCACACACATTTGTTTCTTTAACTGTTGTTCACTTGATGAGATGGGAAGCAGGATAGATGAGTTGGAACACAGCATCAATGATCTTAAAGCTGAGATAGGGGGAGAGGGGTCTCCATCTCCTTCACTACCTCCGAAGCCAAAGGAAGAGGCTAAGTCACCAGGCACTGGTTCAGCCTAAAGTTTTCTTACAAGATACTGTGGTTTGGTCTGAACAAAAGATAAGATTTCTGCATATTTGATATGTTTGCTTGTGCTGCTACTAATGTAAAGGCCTGTGTCTGTTATGAATTTTTTTATGATATGTAACAAATGTTCATTTTCGTGTGAAGAATGAAACTTTTTTTCTTCTAATGTTTGTCTTCTAAAGTCTTTAGTTCAACTATATCTTTTTTTTAATAAATTGGAAATAATTTTGTTTGGTCCCCTTCACAGTAGTCACACTCACATCACCTTAAATAATTAGGTATGTACACTGTGTAATGCCCTATTGCCCCTGTAAGGAGGAGATGACACACAGATGGCTGCATATTGCATGTCTTGGTCTTTAGCAACTCTCATGCAAGAGTACATGATGTGCATTTGCTCAACCACTTAGTAAACCATTAGGTGCACATATAGAGATGGCAATTTTGGCTTGGCCAGTTTCGAAGTTATCAGGTTAAGTTCGAGATTATTGAACTTTAGGCTGAGCTCAAATTTAGTCTGAGTCAGTTTGAGTAAAATGATATTGTTTTGTTAAAACTTAACAAGAGGACCATTTTTTATTCAATGATTGAAAAACTAATCGAGTAAAACAATGCTGTTTTGTTAATTACAATTGTTCCAGCCCTTGAATTGAAGAAAAAATTTGGGTTGGGTCGTTATTAATCCTACACGTAATAGGTTGCAAAACTAAAGGACATGTTCGATCTATATAAGTCCAACATGTTTCTATCCTATCCTTGATATATCATTCTTCAAATTGGAATCTGAAAATTTTGAATTGGTAGAATTGATAAAAGACATAGAAACAAGCTAGCCCTTATAGCACCAGGGCATAAGGATTGGAAGTTTGTGAGAACGAGGAAGAATAATATTGAGACATAGTTAGTGGTGGTCCAGTTGGGCTATTTCTGAGGAGGGTTTGTTTGTTTTGTTGGAATATTGTGAATGAGAAGATGCTATTGTTGTCACCAATTTGTTTGTATACTGAAGCTGCTTTCATGGAGGAAAAGGAGAATTTGATTCTTCTAAACTTTTAGGACAACTGATAAACACTTGCCCTTTTGGACTCCAACCGTAGGATTAAGGTTAGTAGCATTTAAAAGTACTCCTACTTGAGGAGTTAGAAACAAGACAGCTACATCCAACCAAATTACAACTCACAAAGAGCCTCAAACCTTGAGTTTACATGGTTTTGTGATGTACCATGTGGGCCAACTTAAGAACAAGTTGCTAAAGTTGTGCAAACACAAGGCACTATCAATGTACCTTTAATAAGTAAAAGGCAAATTATGCTGAAAAGGTTGAATTAAGGTCATATTTGGACTAATCTCGTCAAATAGTCTCAATTACGAAAAAATGAAATAAAATAATTCTGGTGAACCAATTTTAATTTTATTATTAAATCAAGGCACAATAGTGTTTAACATGTATTATGTATACCAACATTGCATAACATAAAAACAAACTCTATATATATAGAGAGAAGTAATAAAATCGAGAAATAAAAGAAAAAAGAAAATGTAGAGAGAATTATAAAAATAAAAACCAAAAGTAAAAATCAACCACGGCACCGAGTGATGCGACTGCAACCGCGAGAGTAGGGGTTGGCCTGAGCTCCGGGCCGGCAGTTGTAGTAGGAAGCGCCGCGTCGCGAGCACGGCACACTGTTCCTCCTTAGCGCGCCGTAGCTTATGTACCTGGACGTCGCTAAAATGCGCCTGCTGCTCTCCGAGTTCAGCGCGAACTCCTCCGAGTCCACAGCGTCAAGACACTCCGCGATGGATCCCCCGCACCGGGGCTCGAGGACGGGCATGAAGTCAACGACCGAGGATGACGCTGAAACGGCCACGTGGACAGCCAGGATTGTGAGAACCACCATTGATCCGTACGAATTCTTCCAGACTCCTACCATTTTTTCTCGTCTCTCTTACACCGCGTTCGTTGAGACAGAGAGAAGGGAAGTGAAGTTCTGTGGTTTATATCATACAACTCCGTGTAAGGCTAAAATCTAAAAGTGGCGGTAGACATCTATGTGCCCATTGTTTAGGATATTTATTACTGAAAATGCCATCCTGCTCTTTTCTTCAAGTATATATTATCTGGTTAAAAATAAATAAATATATGTATATATATGTTTGGTATATAGACAAAATCATAATCAATGTGAAAATTGACTTTCTCGGCGCGTTTGGTGCGGGAATTGTGTTTCCATAATCATAAGGAACACGTAATGGTCTCAATTTATTGTTATTGAAACGTCATCATCCCACCCAAAAATTAAATAAGATAAAACAAAATAGAGTTTTGAGTTTTAATCCCTATGAAGAAGTTTAATTCACCTAAACTCAATATTATATAACTAATATATATAATATACAAAATAATATCTTAAAATAAAGGGTTAATTAAAAAAATCAAAATTTCGTTTAATTTTTATTTAAGCCCAAAATTAAAAAATAGGAATAAAATGCCTAAATTTTCAATATTTTTCAATTATAACTCAAATTTTAAAAAATAATCATAAAATGTTCAAATTTTCATCTTTTTATTTTAACCTAATGCTGTGAATTGTTCTTCCGAGTTCTGATGCCTTCAGCCCTTTACTGTATTTTTTGTTTGCTCTTCTAACGCTCCAAATTATTATCGCACTACAACATACTATACCAGTAAGCTTTTCGTTTTTAGTTCGTTCTCCTGATGCCCTTAGTATGAGGGCGTCAGGTTGCATAATATGAAAATCGAAGGATGAGGATGTTGAGAGAACAAAATGAAAACGATAGAAAAAATTAAAATCAAAGTGTAAAGTCATAAGGGCTGTGTAATTTGATTTATGTCATTTTTAAACAACAAAGACGTTTTAATTATGTGATTAAACGACATCGTTTCATTAATCTTTATTTGTTGTGTTAATTTTAACTTATATGTATTAATGGTTAAGGTTTCTGAAACATGTAGCAAGTCATGTCAGCAAACTTAATCGAAACACTAACATAAGACTATAATTGAAAAAATATAAAAGTATAAACATTTTATTACTGCTTTTTGAAGTACATATTAAAATTAAAAAATTTTAAAAATTTGGACATTTTATTGCTACTTTTAAAGTACGAGTTATAATAGAAAATTTGACAAAAATTTAACTTTTTTTAGCAATTAACCCTAAAAGAAAAGAAAATTTTAAAATATTTATACGTCTTTCTAACTTTAAAATACCTTTACATAAATAACTTATAAGATATAATCAAAGCTGATAAATCTATCTAACTAATTAAAAAATTGGATTGAAATTAGGTTTAAGATAATCAATTGAACTCAATATTGACTTTAAATCACTTGACCAAAATTCAAAACAATAATATTTTAATCTAAATTTTAATATTTTTATTCGAATTTTGGTCGAGACTCAATTTAAATAGATCTAATAATTGTCAGCAATGTTGATTAATAATTATGGGTGGCAATTGGCTGACATATGGACTTATGTTTAGGTATTTTCAATTGATCAACTTATGGGTCAGGTTTAAGCCTAAGTTCAAACCTACTCGAAACTCAACTATTTTAAATAAAACGACATTGTTTTGCATAAACAGTTAGGCCTTAAGTAAGCCCAAGTTTGAATTTATTTATAAAAAAAGTTGTTTTATGTTTTTAATTTTTAAAAATTATTTTAAAAAATTGATTGGCCGGCCCATCACCATTCTATTAATAAATCTGAAAATTTATGAACAAAGGCTAGAAATTATAAATAAGACTGATTAATTATTAATTAAGGTGGATAGATAAGGATTCACAGAAATTAAGAGAAATAGTTTTTAAATTAGGAAATTGCAGATTTTTGTTTTTAATTGAATGGATCGAGAAACAATAATTTTGGGCCCAAAATGTATATAGGCTTGTTTTGAAAGATGACTAACCCAAGAAGTGCAAATTTTGTTTCTATTTAATGGTGATTGATAGACTCAAATTTAATCTAAATAATTCGAATATGTTTACTAAACCTTGATTTTTTTTAATTTAATTCTTACTCAAACATAATTACGATTAAATGAGAATAGATATATTATTCCCGAATTACTGTGTCCACAATAAATCTCAGTCATTCATTACAATAAATTAGATGACTAGAATCTTAAATGCACAACGGAACCTAAGAATTCAGGAGCAGATTCAATCGATTTTTATTAACTTTGGTCAGGTTGATTTAGGTTTGGTATGATCATACCGATTTTTTTAAATAAATCTAAGGTTATAAGTATATTTTAAAATTTAGCATTTAATCGATTATACTATAATACAAGTTGAACTTAACGTTAAATATAAATATCATGTCAACTAATTGATAAAGAGTTAATGTTGGAATTTTTTTATTATGTTTTTTAAATATTAAGATTTAATTTGAACTCGTCGAAATAATTATATTAAAATGTAACTTAAACTTTAACATTTTAAAATGTTAAAATCAAGCTTCTGACAATTTTTAAAAGTTTATAACAAACTTTTAATAGATGAAAATTTTAACAGAGAGTTAAATCTTCATGTTGGGGTAATTTTTATATCTTTAAATAAAAGTAAATTATACTCTCACATTTTTTTTTTCAAATTAATCAAAAAAAGGTCCTACTGTGATAATCAGATTCCCTTGTCTGTTTCTTTCGTTTTGCTTCCCCTTTTCCTGGAAACACAAAAGAGATTTCTTTTGACTGCCACAACAACGAAGACTGTAACAGAGATCAAATGAACTTGAACAACTCAAATTAATCACGACATCTTAAAAAAACAAATGAAAAGGAGTTCCAGATACATCCGGAATGTTCCAGTTCTTTACACATCAAAACAGCAACATAAAATATTCTAAGAAATGTTCTCCAGATTGTGTCAGACATTCAAGATAGACTGCAACGATTCAAAAGCTCATGTGTTGGATTGGAATAAAATAATGTTTTGGTGGTTTCTTGGATAATCAAATTGGATTATATTATATATTTGTTACACAGAGTTGGTTTCTTCTCCTGGTCAGCAAGACTTTTCTGACAGTCACGCAAGAACTATAAATACTGGAGCAAAGCCAACGACTCTAAACCTCGTACTTGCAGGACAATCGTTGGCTTTACTCTCTATTACTTTCTAAACTCAAGACTTCACCTGAACTCCAAAAAACACATCTTGGGACATGGGCTCGGTTTCAATAGGCCCAACAAAGCTGGAGTACCATGAAGATATGTACAAGCTAAAGTCTAAAGCAATCATCTTGTCCTTCTTCAAGGTCAGATTTTTTCATAATCGCAATAAGTTCCAATCTTTTTAGGTTTCCAAGT
>JANKOE010000206.1:86708803-86724189 GCA_026284465.1 Erythroxylum citrifolium | reverse complement strand
GGAAATGGAGCTAAAGGAAGGGAAGGAAGTTCTGTTATGTGTTGATGAGGGGAGGCGCAAGCTCAATTCAAGGTGCTCTCTAACCTAATAAAAGGTTTATTTTATAGGTGAAAAGTTGTGATTTGCACTTAACATTGGATAGAATCACATCAACAACGATCTAATAGGATTCAGATTGTCCAACTGTGATAGAAACCTAATTGCGTGATGGAATATGTTAAGTTGCAATGTGGTACCATAGATAACGATAGAGACTTATTTGGACGTTTTCAGAAGTGTTAAGGTGCGATTCAGACGTTTGATCTATTTTTTATGAGATCCTTCTTTGGAGTTTGCCTATCTTGGAATAACTGATTTGGGGTTCTTGGCTGATTTGTGTACTTAATGAATACAGATTGCATTCAGCAGGACATTTACTGGATGTGTGTATGCCAAATGTGGGATTGGGACATTTGAAGCCTTTCATGGGTACTTTCCAAATCTCCTTCAGACTGCTACTTCTTTTTCACCTTTATATGAATTACTTGTTCTTATAGCAGAACTCATATAATAAATTGCCAAAGTTAGTCCATGTCACTTGAAATTTTAGTATTTTCATGAGGATTTAGTTCATCTCACGTCATACGAGCAAACGTAATAACTCCCTGTAGATACTGGTACAATTCCATTTAGTATCCATGTTTTTGTATCAAGAATTCTGTTTAACGAAATTTGAGGTTCAAGGGATACCTATCTGTCTTCGTATAAAATAGAGAGACACAGCCATTTTCTCCTAGCAAAAGTTTTTGATGCCTGCATATAAGATTTATGGTGCTCTGCTCATTCTTTGGCAGCCCCTTTGTTGAATATAACGGCACAGTTCCGAAAAATGAACTAAACATCAAGCAGAAAGAATTGGAGGTAGAAGCTAATGCATTGATAGCTAGAGGAGGCAAAGTAAGTTTCGCTTTTATTATCTTGTGCAAAATCACTTAAATGTTCAAATAGTTAATGTTTTTCTTGAATTCTCTCCTCTCATGTAATAGGTTTCTGCTGTTGTATTGCCTTATGAAGAAGCTTGTGAGTTGTGTGGTGGTTGCCTTCCTGATTATATCCCCAAGGTTTGGATTTTTTAAAGTTTGAAAGCTTCTTATTTTGATTTGTTACGTTTATCTATGAAATATCCTTACCTGTTCCAAATGTTTGTTGTTGCTTGTTCTTGAATGATTGTAAAGAATAAGCTATCGTTTTCATGATGTTTTTGTTTAGTTGTTTGCAAATTGCTCATGTGAAGTTATATGAGAGTGACAATTTCATATCAAAAAGGGAAGATAAGTGAAAGCTGTTTTAATTATCGCACATGTGCTTCTTTTAAGTTCGAACTAGGATTGTTATTGGATCAATCTGGCCTTAAGGTGTTACAAATGATATGGGACCAAACTTTCGTTAGTATAACACGAGTTAGGACGACAAGGGAGTTGGAGGTAGGGCTGCGAGCAATGGGAGCCTTCTGACAAACTTCTAATCTAGTTACACATCAAAAGGGGAGGAGGAGTGAGAGTCTAGATTGAGCCTTGAAACATTAAGGTTTTAAGAAGCGATTGTGAGATCCCACATGAGAGATGAGTATCATTATCTTATATCCAAAGTGTTTGTAAACTTGTAAAAAATATTACTGATCAACTTGTAGCTAATTATTTTCAGATCTTTTTAAACGAAAACCGAAATTATTGTTGTATCAATCATTGAGTTAAAGCTGATCTTGGCAGGACAATAGTTGAACGCCATTAGTCATAAGACAACGCTAAATGCTTAAGCAATTAATGGATATGTAGATTTTTCCAAATCTTGACATGGAATAACAAATCTTTGCAGTTCTGATCATCAAACATTTAGATACTTACCTAATCTACTTTCACATCTTTTGCAGGACAGTACTCCTCGTATTGTGAAGTTAGGAGACAACTTTGGTTGTCCTTGTGGTGGCACCCATGTCTCAGACATCTCAGAAATTCTGAGCATAACGGTAATTATCAACTCTTTACTTACAGATTGAGTTTGAAAATATAACAGTTAACAAGTACAACCCTATCTTATTTGGACCTGGAATATGAACTTTTAAGTGGATGTATTTTTCCTCAAACAGTAGTCGTTTCAATTTGAGGCTTGTCAGATCATATAACTTCTGCAGAACCCTTTTTCCTGAATCAAGCATGAAATTATAACTTAGCTCTGTGATTTTACTGAATGTTGTTCAGGTTTCTCAAATTCGAACAAAGAGGGGAACCACAAAAGTCTTTTACAATGTTGGATCCTAAACGACATAAGTCTCAAATTCTGACATTTGTTCCCATTCTTTTGGAGGTGGCAAGGGAGGCTTGTATCGTATAGCATGCAATCACACGTATTCTGAATAAACTATTTGACGAGTAGTGAATTATATTTTAAATTCTTTACCTTTACTTCAAGATGCCATTTGTGATAGTCTGCTCTTTCTCCCAGACACAAACCTGTAAGCCTGTGTTGTACTTAAAGCAATGAAATAGGATTCACCATTCTTGTTCGCATCATCATTCACAATCAATCATATTCACAAAAAGGTGATTTTTTTTATACTTTAAATCAAAACAACAGAAAATCAACTTTTCAAAAAAAAAAAAAGAAAATCAAGGAGGAGACAAATAATTACAACTTACTCCATGTAAAAGATATTTCAAGTTGAGCACTTATGTGCCCAAAATTTAGTCCAAACCCATTTTCCTCAGACTTCACCCATTGACTTCAAGCTGAGTTAGACAGGGTATCCCTAACCTACTGATGATCAAGGTAATGGAAGATGAAATCACATCCATCTGCCTGCACTGTCCTTAAAAAACTGCTATGATGGGGGTAGGAAATCGCCACTAATCTTAGGAATCCTGTAAATATGATGCAAGCAAGTGCAGCAATTTATAAACTTTGGTTCCTCCTCAATTCAACCAAAGGCACAAAACATGTTTATTATTTGTAAGAAATGGATGATGCAGGTAGCATAACTGGTAAGAAATCACAGGCTACCTACCAACTATACACCAAATATCTTCTTTCTCGACATTTAGACATCTAGACCCAAAGAAAGCCCAAGCTAAGGTTAAAAGTTGAACAATCCTCTGTAGATAGGACTATTCAAATGCGATTTTGCTTAAGACAGATAGGTGCGGAGATATTAAATAGACCAAATTACTAGGTATTTCAAATAATTGGAAGGAAAGAATAACAACTTCTGCATTGTGCTAGAAATTTTGATACTTCAAATTTTGACATGAGAACATGCGAGAAGACAACAGTGAAAAACCGTGTCTATGTTCTGCTCTACAAGATGCAAAGCACAACAAATACACTCCAGGCAGAAACCATCTAGTTTTCAGCTTTCATGTTTATATTTTCTTCAGATGGGGTGTGAACACTCTCAGTTTCTACTTCAGCCCCAGAACATTGGGTCTCTTTTGCACCTAGCTGATTATCCTGAAGCTGCAAGAGTTAACAAAAGGATTAGTTCATGATAGGAAAACAGAGCTTAAGCACAGGAAAGAAATACAAGGCATCTGGAGGGCTTACACCGAAGCTTTTTAAGCTAGCAGCAACATCCTCTTGTTGCTGCTGCAGAGTGCTTCTAAGTTCTTGAAATTCCTGATTTGTAATCAGGCATAAAATTTTAGAATGAAGAGAGCAGGATACAGAGGAAAGAGAAGATCAGAGTGCTGTGCAGAGAAGCACTCACCGTTCGAAGTTGATCCACTTCAACATTCAGTGATTTCTTCAATTCTGACAATTCCTGCATGAAGCAACAGAAAGATGGGATTAAGAAACAGAATTCAATCAAAATAATAAAAAGATCACACAAGACAATGAAGGTAACCGATAAACATCGCATTAGGTGAGAGTCATCTTCAAAAGTTTAGGGGAAAACTCATCCTAACTGAAAAGAAGTTATGTTCAAGTTACAAATCAATAGGTGTGAAGAGTATGATACATATAAAGCCTAATTATAGCAACTTGAATAGTCACATTTCGCAACAGAATTACATACATCACCAGCTAATATTACCACTAAGTCGATATCAAATATCGGATACAACATTATAATGTATAATCTACCTCCAGTTACTCAGCTACATACAACATGATAATAATCTTTCTCCAGTTACTCAACTAAAAGAAGCACTTTGACCAACCAAATGCAACACTCTAGCCTTGTACATGAAACCTTAGACTCTGACATTGAGGAATGTCCAAGTCGAGGTAATAGCAATATTAACAAGTGAGTGAAATTTAAAGGCAGACGCCTTTTGGTTCCAACAAACCACAATCTCTTCACATGAAAAACCAAGGAACAAATAGGATAAAGTCATCAATATCAATCGGAGCTCATCTTTGATAAATATGCCCTTTCTGGGTAGACTCTAAACACCATGTAAAAGTGTGATTTAGCACATATATTCACTTAAAAGGTGAAAAGGAGCCGGGCACATAGTACATTAATTTATGAGCTCAGCGGACACTTACATCACGATAAATTTTGACTTGCGTATCAAGCTTTGATCTCCAATTCTGCAAATCCTGAAAAGAGAAAACGATATTGCCCATCTCAATGAACAGCCCTAAAAAGCGCAATAAACCTGGTAAAAAACAACCGAAAAAACACATACCCAGATGACGAAATTAAGTACCGACGCGAGAAAGAAAAAGATATCCAAAAGAATCACCTGTTTCAAGCCTTGAATTCTAGTGAGAAGTTCAGTCCTCGACTCGTTCAGCTCCTAATACCAACATCCAAATCTCACATTTTAAAGCCAGTAAAAACCAAATTGAGAGAACCAGACATAACAAGACACCAAATTCGGGTCCACTGGTAGTCAAATTTTCAAGATTTTAAGGACCCAAATGAAGAAAACTAGATGATTAATGAAAAAGACACGAAAAAGGTGGCTACTAGCTAGGTAAAGCCAAAAGCAAAGCAACTGACCGACAATCTGGAAGAAATGGGAGTTGCGTTCTCCTTCGTCTGCAATGAAAATAGACACGTCCAATCAGCATAAGTACCCAAAAACAGAAAACGAGACATTTACGGGATCTAGAAGAGTACTGAAGCGAGAGGCGGAAGAGAGGAGGAACCGGAGGTGGCCATTTTGGTTTGGTATGTGACACAAGCCAAGGAACAGAGTGGGTTTAAGCTCGATTTGAATTCGGAGACGTATGTGACTGTGTGGGATTTGGATTGTGAAGAGTCCGTTTGGAGCGTGGAAGACGACAGACTCACCCAAAAATTTGAATTTTGTGTGATTGGTCTCAAGTCTCAACTGTCCATGTCCATCGGGTAGGGAACAGTAAGTTTTGTTTGTACTTTCAATTCAAAATCGAGTTGAAGTGCCCGTTAGTGGGATTCAATCATTCAAATAGATTGTCTTAGGTAAAACAGAAATAGTTCGGAGCAATCCGATGTAAAATTAATAAATAAATCTTACTTTAACTAAAATTTAAATTGAGATTAAATTTAAATTTAAATTTAAAATCTAAAATTTTGATTTTTATTCAAGTTTTAGATGAAATAAAATCTTTCAATTTACTTACAAAATGATTGGAATTTGAAAGGATTACTTACAAAATTATTTAGGTTAATAATTAAATGTGATCCATGAGTAAGAATGATAAAAGTTGTCAAAGTACTCAATTTAAGTTGATGGGATTTTAAATCAATTTTAATTTTTTAAATTTTGGGCTTTAAATCAGACTCAAACTTAAATTATCTCATTTGATTTAACTTAAATATTGAAAATTTAAAATAAAACAAGGGTGTTTTTAATTTTTATAAGTTAAAAATTATTTAATCAAATTTTGTTCAAATCCGATTGAGTTTTGGGTTGCCCAAACCTGATAGAGTTGTTGCTTAAGTCTGACACCTCGTACCTAATCAGGTTTTAGCCCAAGTTTAGGCTTAAACACAGACTCGAGTCCAATCCAATCGATTGCCAAATTTACCCTTCGAAAAATAATTGATTTACAGTATTCTAATTTAAAAGGTTTCAAGTTTGTTAAGATGAAAATATTATAATTCATTTAAAATTTAGCACCTCATTCTCACAGAACACGTACCCGACATCCTGAATGATATCCGAATATGTACCCCGCGAAAGTGGGATGCTAGAGCATTCACGACACTAACTTAATCATATCATCATCATGTAAAACATAAGAATCACTCTATTTAAAAAAACGAATTCCTCATTTCTTATCATATAACACATCAATTCATATAATCACATAATTCACATTATTTCATTTATCATGTAGCATTACATATCACTTACTTCACATGTCACATTTAGAGCAGTCAAACAGATCATTTTGATCACTTAAAATATACATATCAATTATAAATGCAATGCATATGAGACTCTGTTCAAATTATTACTTTGTTGTGACCGAGTGTCTTTTTACTAACTCATATTGCTTGTAGATACCGGGTTTGTTTAGACATTGTCTCATATCCTTTAGTGGATACCGGATACAATAGCAATTGAGCCAAAGGCTCTTATCACATTTTGAGCTTTAAGCTCTTTTTCGGTGGCTACTTCAGTCACAACAACCTTTATGTTGTCGTGCATTCATATAATGAAATGCATCACATTCACATATTTTCAATCAGTCACTTGATCGAGTTTCACATTCACATTTATCATTGGACCTTGGTTCTGCATTCAACAAAAATGTTGAGTAATCACATATTTTGTCAAATTCACATACAAGGAACACTTTCAATATATTATTCATCCATCAAACGCCTTGCATAATCAATGTCCGGAATCAACAGAATCACACTCACATAATAATTCAATACATAATTTAAAGCAAACAATTAATTAAGTGAGACCATCTAGGTTGCTCATAGTTTACTCCAAAAAGCTATTGTCTCGAAGTCTCGGCAACGTCTGGATGTTGTCACTCAATATGCTCTTCTATATCATGCAACATACATTTACACACACAACAACTTTGCACATTTATATAAGTACTCTTTTATGCACAAATTTATATATGGATTATGTACAATGCAAGCTCAATGACAATTACGGGTATTTTTCCTTTATTTTCATCTCATGATCATTCATACTTCAAAACTCATATATGTCTAATTTGAACTTAGGTTTACACCTCAATAATACAAACTCATTCCAAGTTCATCACTCAATCACATATGGTAAGGCTTGATTATCCTAAATTCCTAAATCAATAATTACCGATCCTTTCTAATGAATTCAGATGGTCATGAATTTTGGTGGAGAGGAAAGGCAATATGTGAGAAGCTTGTGGAGCTTGTGGTTCAAATTTCAAGTCAATCGGAGGTTCAGGGAAGAAGTTATGGTCAAAAGAGTGAAGGATGTTCAAAACTGTCAAAAATTACTGCACTCTCATTGTGTACGATTGTGCATTTCCAGCTGGTTGCTCACTGTCGTGCATTTCCGGATACCTCCTCTCTGTCATGATCGTCCTTGTGCAGGATCGTGCAACTCCTCTGAGGTTCCTAGCACGATCGTGCGACTCTTCTAAGGGTTCCTCTCTGTCACAATTGTGCACTACCCCAAGTGATTCCCTTCTGTCGTGCACTACCAAATGATCGATATTCAAGCTTCATTTAGCTACTCTCCAACACATATTTTCATATCAATTTGCATGGCCATTTTGACACAGAAAAAGAAGGATTTAGGCAAAACGTTCTTCTAAACAATTATTACTTTATGTCTTAAGTTTCTAATGATACAAATTTCATACAATTTGGTGCAGTATTCTTCAAGTTATACACAAATTACTACCTACTGTTCTCAAACTGCAATTGCACCCAGCATTTAACTTCAAGTCAAATTTCAAAACCTTTAGAGATAGAATTCAAATTCGACTTCTTCATAAAAATTGTAGCCATATGTCTCTAATTTAATTCAAATTAATAATCATCCCATTTAGATGTCTACAGATCAAGATATGGCTAAAATACAGATACATGCTTAGTGAAAACACAACATCTACACATTTCCCAACACTCATCATCATCATTTTCATCTTAGTTCATCTCTTTTGCTTAGTCTAACTCTTCTAGCTTATTTCCTCAATATTTCCTCTTCATCCTACTTCCATTTCAAATCAATTTCAATCACAAACAAATAATACTCTATGTTTGATCATAATACCGAAAACAGAACATTTACATACATATATATTCATCACTAAATTTCTTTACCTTATCAATGATCTTTCTATTTTAAACTCATCTTTACAATAAATCATGAAATATTAATCATCATAAACACACAAACAAGACACCAATATTCTCATTCTTCATCCATGACGCTCATGTAGAATGACCATTATTCTCATGATCATCTAATATCAATTAATCACCATATTTGTTTTATATTCATACTACTAATGAGAATTAACATGTTACTTATTTGCTAAAACTCAAAGTTTTTCAAAAATGCCAAGAAGCCCTAACTTCACGTACATCATCACGGAGGTTGGGAGGTTACGGTTTTCTTGTGGAAAATGAAGAAGACAACAAGGTGAGAGTAGCAAGTGAAAGAAAAGAGAGCTAGGTTCAACGTTGATGAAGGTTGGTGAGAAAATTCATGAAGAAGATGAAGAAGGAAGCCATAAAGAAGAAGAAGAAGTAAGCAAGATTCAGACAATTAAATTGTCTTTCAAGTATATTCGTGGGAATAAAGACTAGGCTTGGCAAGTGACACTTGTCACTTTCCACATGTCCAATTTCTATGAGTTTAAACTAGGCTCTCTTATTAAACTAGTCCAATTAACTCCAATTTCTACTCCAATCGTCTCTCAATTTTCAATGACATATGCCATTAAATCTTAATGTCATTTATCAAAAATTTCTACTGCCATTTGACTCATATTTCTACTACCATTTACCAATTGTCTTACCACTTGGTATTTTTCCTAGTCCAAAAATACCCAAAATTTCACCAAAAATTCTAAATCATTAAGTATACTCTCCAAATCAATTTTCAACACATAAAATCCACAATTCTCAAAATAATCATATTTATAAATCAATTATACCCAAAAAATGTCAATGAATGCATGTACAATCATTTTAATGTGCAAAAATCAATATTGACATGTGTGTATGCTATATTATGCATGAGTATGAGATACACTTTCTAACTTCTCAATAATCTCTCATGTACTCTATTCTAGGGTTCTAGCCCTTAATATAGGATAACGGGATGTTATATAAAATTTAAAAAATGATGATTAATAACAATAAAAATATATTAAAAATTACAAATATCAATGATATATTTATTGATTCAATTCAAAATTTTGGAATGCATTAATAACTCTTTCTTATTAACTCAATTACATGATCTCTTAAAACACTTATTAATTTACAAATATTACTTATAATTAATAATTTATCTACTACATGTTAATGAAATAGTAAGCATTGTGATTTCATTATTACAAATAGTAACAAATTAACAAAAATTCCTTATTATATTATTTAATTTAAGAGTTTTTATTATATTTATGAACTCATTGATTTTAGTGTGTTTTATATTTCTATTTCTATAGTCAACTCTTTATATTTCTATTTCTATAACTAAACCAAAAACTAAATAATTAAAGAAAGTGTGGGAAATTGATGGAATAGATTTCAATTGTATTATCAAAATTAATACATTTTATGGAAGGATTAATGTGGCTGTATTGTTTTAAAATTTTAATTAGTCTATTACTATCAAAGAAATAACTTTTTTTTAACTCAATAACTTATGTATGACCATTACTTAATCATATGAAAACTATGAACTTATATTTGATATTTCAAATATGTTTATTGCGAGTTAAATTAGGTTGGATTTACTTTGATCTCTCTAAAAGATGATTAAATTTTGGTTTAAAGTTTAGCTAACCTTCAGTTATATGGGTTGAGTGTGACTTTATTTTTGTTAGAAATACTCAAAGTAAGTTTTATATCCCAAAATGATGATATTTTGATCTTTAATTTCTTAAAGTTGAAAACTAAAACATGTCAAAAAGTGTTCCGGTCATTTGAATCAAAATTTGGATCGAGTTAGGTCTTCAACCTAGTTCGTTAATTTTGGTTAAAACCAAATTTAAATTATTTGAAATTATACAATGCATGTAAAACAAAAATAAAAGTGAAATTATATTTGGCTAAAAATGCATTTTGATCTTTAACGTTTATGATAAAATACAAAACATACAATAATATTTCGAAGAGTTCAAATTGAATCCCAACGCTTTTTTAGATGAATTTTTTAACAAAATTAACTACCCATCAGTTAAATGTAAATCAATGCAACACATTATTATTTTTTATTTTTAAATAAAATGTAGGCCTTATTGTTAGGCGACAAGTGAGATTTACTATCTAAAATGTATAATAGCGAGTCTCATTATCAAGTGCAAGTAGGATCTAATCTGAAATGTATAATAATGGGTCTCATTATCATATGATTAATTTTAAAAAATTTAATTATGTAGTAGTGAGATCTACTTTCTATTTTTAAAAAATATATAAATAATATAATTTCATGTCAATATTAACATGACATTTAACTAACAGAACATTAATCCTGTTAAATTTTTTTTGTCTACTTAAGGATAAATGTTAAGATTTAATTTAAATACTTCAAAACTTAAAATTCATGCTATATTCTATTGTAAATATTGTTCAAAACATATTTTTTGTCGATCATATTTTTATGTAACAAAATAAAAGGAGCTAGAGCACCCTGTTCTAATTAAGACATTTCAACCCTGTGTTATTTAATCTGATTCACTTATTTATATGAATCTCATGTTATGTAAATAAAATTTCAAGATAGCATGGTATTTGGCATGGACGGAGCCACCACTGGCTTCCCTAAAATTTTAAAAATTAAATATTTTTAATTTTTAATTATATATATACATATATACATATAAAGATGGAGTTATTTGGAGCTCAGTGGTGCATTGGGCTCCCCAAGATTTTAAAAAATTAAATATTTGAGCCTTCCTATCTTAAATTCCTGGCTCCGTCACTGATCTTTGGAATACCGACATCTCATTTTAGAGGTGGGTTTGCGAATGGTGACCGACATGCTCTCCTCTTCGCAGGTGCGGGCTGACTCCCCCCACCCTTTAGTGTTGGGCATTCGTGCACTACTTTTTCAAAACTGGGTTATATTAATTCAACATATTTACTGGGAGGGCAATCGATATGCGGACTGAATTGCACATTAAGAAGCATAGTTCTCCTTTGGGATCAAATCACCAATCTTTAGCACTCACGTAGTGGTTGCATACCTATCTTCTTAGAAGTTTGTCACCTAAGAATTTCCATATAATGTGTTCTGTTTTTCTCCCTTTTATTAAAAAAAAAAAGAGGTGTAAAAAGGAAAAGCAAAGTCAAAGACAAGACACCTGGAATCTAGGATCCATTCGACCACTTTGGTTTCACAATGTTTGATTCCGTTTCTGAAAAATCGTCGGTCTTTTTGGGTCAAAATTGTCATATTGACTGCCGCCGCAATTAATTAATTATGCTCCATCGCACATAATTAAACTATTAATTTAATTTTAAGGCAAAAAGATAATTAAGCGCCCGACTAGATAGACTTTTTAATTTTTATTCCTTTTACACCCTTAATTTGCACGGTCAAACGATGTCAAATCACTTCCAAATCTTTTATTTGTTATTTCAATGGGTTTTGAATTTATGAAAACGCGTAAAATATTTAATTTATGAAATATTACGTGAATTTAAAAATTAATGTTTTTCATATTAAAAATAAAAATAATTATAGATAAATTTAACCAACTTATTATATATATATATATCCTCATCCTGTGGTAATTTCTTGTATATAATTATGATATTATAATTATATAATTATTTAATGTCCGAACTATTTAAATATTAAGTGATTAATAATATTAGTAGAATTTAGAATAAAAGGAAAATAGAAATGCTTAAATAGACTTTTAAAAGTTGTTTGACCAACACTAGTTGTTGGTCAAACATATTACGAGTCTACTCGTTTCCTTTGAAGGTAATCCAAACAGAAAGTTTCATACTTCGCCTCCAAGGAAAATCAAAATAAAAACACAAACACAGCTTTGTTCTGTGTCGAAAAGATTCGATTTTTACTAAAACCTTTGTCGGAAAATGAGTCAGGAATCGTTCATTTACAGCTTCGTGGCTCGGGGCACCATGGTTTTGGCCGAATACACCGAATTTACCGGCAACTTTCCGGCCATCGCCACTCAGTGTCTTCAGAGGCTGCCCTCCACTAACGACAAGTTCACCTACAATTGTGACCACCACACCTTCAATTTCCTTGTGGAAGACGGCTACGGTAAGTGGAAGGAGTTGAAAATGGAAGAAGTGGGTTGGATCTTGTTTGAACTGGTTGTTGGGTGTTGGATTTGTATGATAAAGGTTTCTTCTTTATTGGGTAGTTTGGTTGTTGTTTGATTTGTTGCTGAGAAAAGCTGAGTTAAAAATCTGATGAATAGTGGATGAATTTTCTTTTCGCGTGTCTTCAAATGAAAATACAGCAGTTTACTTTGGTTTGGATCGGCTTGTGGATTGGATATATTGGATATGTTGGATTTTGATTCTGTTTGATTATAGTGTAGCAACAATTGTTAGGTGACATAATTTTATTTAAGGAAGATTCCTTGTTCAGTTGTTCTCTGTCTTAATGTTTATTACTAATTTAAGGTCGAGGCACCATTCCTTGTGATGTTAGTTCATCCTATTGATAAGTCTTACCAAGTTGTGAATCCCCTGAATTCTTGGCAATGAAGTTCTCATCCTTTATGGTTTGTATTATGACGGTGTTGAGACATGATATGCGCATCAAAACAGGTTTAAGATGCTGTTTCTATTCTATTTTTGTTCTATCTTTAGCTGTTCTGTTAGCCATCTTTACAGTAGTCTTGCAGACAATATTGATTTATGTGTTTAACACTTGCTGATTCAACTCATCGTGTGTGCTGTTACTTTCCACATCTTTTGGAATATATGAAATTGTCCGCGATAGGACATGATGAGCAAACTTTTAACGTTTCTATATGTTGCCAATGTGGATTTGGAATGTGCAGCTTACTGTGTTGTGGCAAAAGAAACCCTTAGCAAGCAGATCTCTATAGCTTTTTTGGAACGTATGAAAGCAGACTTCAAGAAAAGATATGGGGGTGGTAAGGCAGACACAGCTGTTGCCAAAAGTCTCAACAAGGAATTCGGGTATGTGCATCTATGAAAAGCTGTCCGTTTTTACCATTGTTAGCACTTAAGTAGTTACATGTTCTTTTTTGCAATTGGAAGTAAGAGTGTCTGAGTTTAATTTCAGGCCAATTATGAAAGAGCACATGAAATATATTATTGACCATGCTGATGAGATTGAAAAGCTATTGAAAGTGAAGGCTCAAGTTTCGGAGGTTAAAAGTATAATGTTGGGAAATATTGACAAGGTAAAGCAGCTATGCTGGAAGCATTTATTAGTTACTACACTTGATGTCTCAATTACTGCTTTTTCATTCTATTTTGAGCATCTTGTGTGCTGATTTCGGTGTTTCTTTGTAAATGCTTTTGATTCCATGTTCTGTTAAGGTTCTTCTACGAATCGATATCCATCCAACCCTCTTCCCTCCATCGCTTCTCTCCCTCTCCAACTTGACGATTGGAATTATTCTGCTAATTTCTAAGCCTAGATGCATTTATCCCCCTCATGGAAAATAGTGCACTTATATAACTTTCGTATGTCTTATTGAATGGTGTAAATCAGCATATGTTTTGGATGAATTCAAGAAACCAAAGTTTTGATTGAGGTCTGAAATGATCTTTACCTGCTATTCATTTGTATGCGTTCTTTGTTCTTCTATCACAAAAAGCACACATTTCAGACTCTCTTAATTCTTTGTGTCTTGCAGACAATCGAAAGGGGTGAGGCCATAACGAGTCTTGCGGACAAGGCTGAGAATTTGCGAGATCAGGTCGGTTAAATGAGCAGAATAAACTCTTCAGTTAGTTTCATTCTCATTGTATCTAAGTTCTTACTGTGTTCCTTAGGCTCAAACATACAGAACACACGGAAACCAAATCCGGCGAAAAATGTGGTACCAAAACATGAAGATAAAACTGATTGTTCTCGCAATCGTGCTAGCTCTGGTTCTGATAATCTGGCTTTCCATATGCAATGGATTTAACTGTTCCAACTAGCAATTCAAAGCAAATAGAGAGATGGTAATTGCATCCGTATGCATAAACCGCTTCTTCAACCGATTCGTGTTCATCTTGCTCAGCCGGAGAGTCTGTGTTTTCTTATCAACTGTTGCATACCTTTCCCTGGAGTTCCAGAGCTATCCTCAGAAAGATATAGGTGTATAACGTGTTGTAATATAGGTATATCAAAGGAATTATTTTGTTGTTTTTCCATTTTCTTAAAGAGGAATGAAATTGCAGAAACAGTGTTCAGTATTCAATGTATCTTCTTCTTTTTCCTATGATAATGGATTTTGCTGGATATTTATAGGCGGAATAATCTCACATCGGAAAGAGACATAAAGATGAAGTAAGTCATATATAAAGATAAAACTCATAACTCGTTGCCTTAAAGTTTTGAGTTTAAATCATTCGGAAGTATTTTAAAACTAAAACATGAGATTTTCTTTATAAGTATAAATAAATAATTAAAAATAATATATAAAGAATATTTGGATCGAATTTAATCAAAAAAATTTGTACTTAAAACTTAATTTAAATTAAATTTAAGTTAATTAATTAATCTAAAAAATATTGGAGCACAAAATCTTATTATCATCCTTTCATTTAATATTTATTCAAAAACTGGTGAAGTATATGATTTAGCGCTTATTTTCTTGTGAAATGTGACAGCATGGCATAACGTATAGTTGACAAGACAAAGTTCTGATCTTATCAAATCATCAAACTCATGAGAAGACAAAGTAAGATCTCTCTTGTCTTGCCCCATCCTTTCTGGATACGATCCGGCTCTCTTCCACCGGCTTAAATCAAAAGGTACTTTCCAGTCCCAAGTGAACGGACAAGGCTTGAGTTGATGGAATTTAAGAACATGTTTTAGTTTTTTTTTTAATTTTTAAATTTTAACTTTTAAAAATTGAAAATATTTAATTGAATTTAACCGAACTGATCATATTTTAAGACATTGTTTTTAATTTTAAAAATTATTTAATCAAACTTTACTTAAATTCAATAGGACTGCAAGTTAAGTTTAGGTATTGGTTCAGCCGGATTCTGACTGAACGGAACGTTACCGTTTGGATCCATGTGTGGATAAGCTGCTGTGTTGATTCTG
>JANKOE010000206.1:86686343-86703671 GCA_026284465.1 Erythroxylum citrifolium | reverse complement strand
TCCTATTATGCATGAACAGTCCTAAGTCATTCCAATCCATCTCATCCGATGCCAAATTTACTATTTTACCCTTCCAGAAGGGAGTGGGATGTTACATTAAGATAGTAATGTTAAACCCATCTCAACAACAAGTCGATGTTTGCATTCTGATCCCCAATTCTGTGTAGAAGTATAAGGGCAGGTGAACCTTATTCCTATTCTTGCTGCTTGCGTAATGTTCACAAAGGTTTTGTGTTCAGTTCCATTGTCACTTGTATGGTTTTGATTTTTGTGTTAAAGTAGTTTTCAACTTGTGCCTGAAACAAGTTAAATGCATTCACGGCTTCACCTTTGTGTTTCAGTGGATATAGCCAGGTATATCTACTGTAATCATCGACAAAATGAATATAGAAACGATGGCCACTTATTGATTGAACTGGTGATGTTCCCTAAAGATCCGTATGAACTAACTCCAAAGGAAAAGAAGCATGAGATACATATTTGGAAAATGGTAACTGTTTTTGATTTGCCATATTGACATGCTTTACAAACAAAATTCAGATGTTGAATGTTCATATTGCATTTATTCAATATTTGCTTTATAAATCTATCATTGGGATGCCCTAGCTTGTAGTGCCATTTTAAGAATTCTTTACCTTTCTGTGTCAATGAAGCCATATGAACTTGAGCCACCGGAGCACAGACATCTAATACATTCCTTAGTTTGCTATCCCGCGCACCAGAGGATGACCTGTCTTCTTGTCCTTCACAACACAACCATCATTAGTGAAATGAACATCTACTGGATTGTCCTTAGTGAGTTTATTAACACTCATAAGTTTTTCAGTTGCAGAAGGGACTAGCAGTACATCTTTAAGGTGGAGTCTAGAGTTAGATGCAGATAGAGAGGTAGTACCTATTCCAACTACACAAGTTGGTTCTCCAGTGCAAAATATAGAGATGAGTCTTACCTACATGATTGACATTCTCCAGTTGATCAGCATATGGAGTTACATGATAGTTTGCTCCACTGTCCATATACTATGATGGATCAGAGATTGTTTATGGATGAGCATAGTACTCTTCTGATGAGTTAGCATAGAAAGCTTGTGGGGCATAATGGTTCCTAAAACCACGACCAAAGTTAGATGGAGGTTGAAAAATTCTATCGAAACGATGGTAGCAGTTTGCTACCACATGTCTTGGTTTCGCACACAGGTGATAGTATGGTCGATTTCCATTATTGAAGCCTCCTTGGTTTTCTCAGCCTTGACGTCCTCGAGAACTGCCACGTGATCCTCTCCAGGAACCTTGCTTGATGGTATTATTTGAGGTTTGATTATTAATGTCATCCTGTTGAGCAACATTCGTAGTGGGTTGAACAGATAGAGTGGAGAAATGGTTGAGTTGCTCCAAACAACTCTTGAAGGCAAGGAGAGAAGATTGTGCTTCAATCCAGGTAAAGTTAGGTTGATCAACCAACTTTACTACAATAGCATTATAATCTGAGTCAAGACCGTTTAATAGATGGAGAATAAGATCTTTCGTTGCAATAAGAGCTCCAGCCAGTAGGAGCTAATCTGCGACACTTTTCATTTTGCTGATGTACTCACCCATCTTTATTGAATTTTTACGCGTTTGATGAAGCTCCAACTTGAGCACCATAACACGTGATTTCATTGATGCACAGGTGAGATCACGAGCACCAACCCACAGATCACGAGCACCAACCCACAGATCACGAGCGGTGTGGCAGTGTAGCAGTTGAGTTCCAACTTCTTGGGTCGTTGTATTACGTAACCAGCTAACTAGAAGTCGGTCTACAACATACCATTTTTCAAAGATTGGATTTGGAGTCATTTTTGCTCCTTCAGAGATGAATCGAGAGGGTGTCACAGGAGAGCCATTGATATGTGACTCAGGGAGATTTCCTTCAATAAGTGGTAGGACAATTGATTCCCACATGAGATAGTTTCCTCTATCCAGCTTGATAGAGGTTGTTTGGCTAGAGGAATTAAACAAAGAGTATGTTTTGGAGGTGTAGGTAGACGAGATAGAAGTAGCAGAAGATGTGGAAGACGCTACTGAAGAGGAAGCCATTGAAGAATGAAGAGCTCTGATACCAAGTTAGAAAGACTATGCACTGAATGGAATGATAAGCACACCGAGGTGTGTCCTCACGCTTTTTCATATATATCAGTTGTAATAACAGAATTTGTTACATGACAAAGAGGAAAAGTAGCTTAGCCATACACGTGTATTGTAATGATACAATATGTACAGAAAGAATAATACAAAATGAACAGATTTGATTTTATGTTTTAACATGTCCTTATACATCAAAAATTTTGAAGTTTAATTCAAAAGAGATATTGTTAATTGAAAATTAACTTATTTATTTTAATTTATAAAACTTATTAATTTACAAAAATTGACCGATTAGCTAATAAACTGATCAGTTTTTAACAATAAGAGTTATTAAAATAAATCGAATAGAAAAGTTAAAAATTAAAAATAATTGAACGTCAAAATCAAAAAATTGAACAGTTCAAAATTTTGACAATTAAATCGGTCAAACCATTTGAATTTTTTAATCATTGATTATAATAATGTCTCATCAAATCACTTAACAAATTACAAGATATGTTTATATGTATTTATTTCATCTTCACAGTAATAAATTCCTGGTAATAAATTCTTGTGCAGGAATTTATTCTCCACATTAATAATTTTATATTACAAGATCCATAATATAAGATATATGTTGGGATAGTTGTGCTGTACTGTTACCTTTAAACCTTAAAAGACTAATAAAGATTCGTTATTTGCAGATGGTATAACATTCAGAAAGTAAAAGAACACCAGAATTACTTGGTTCGATAGTTTGAAACTATCTATGTCTAAGGATCTCACTTGTAGTGGTTCCACCATATCAAGAAGAAGAAGAAAATTTTATAGAGATTGAGTGTTTTCAGTAAACATGTTGGACCCCGAACTTTCGGTGGTTCGATTTCCGCTTTCGATTTGTATTTCGCATTTGTTTCTGCTTTCCTTTCGTTTTGTAAATTCGATTCGATTTCCGCTTTCAATCTTGTTTCCGCATTTTGTTATTTGATTTTTCGATTCGATTCGTTTGGATTCGATGCTTTCACTTTGTATTTCGTATCTATTTTTGTTTTCCAGTTGGGGTCCGGTTCCGAGATTAGGTCCCAACAAAACACTTGCAAAAGAGTCTCAAAAACTCCCCAGTACCCACAAGTTAGTACTCTAGCACTCTCTGATAATTTTCCACTCTAATTTTTCCACACTCATTGATTTTTCTTGCAATGTAATGAAAAATACAAAAGTTTTTTATGCTTGATCTGTGCTCCTTTTATAGAAAGAGAATGGAGTTGCTCTTCGGATGAGTTTGCATGGACCAGACGAATGCTATGTGCCCTCCACGTGGTTATTAATGAGTCATCACCTACTGTGTGTTTTGTATTTCTGAAGCCAGACGAATGCCATGTGCCTCCCACGTGAGTTATTGATGAGTCATCGTCTGCTATATTTTGATGTGTGTCTCACGTGGGTTCATCTGAAGCTAACTCATTATATCTCGGTCTGATAGAACCATCGAGAACTTCTCTTTCTTCGTCTCTTTGACATCTCCTCTCTCACCTTTTGTTCTTCGTGTTCTGTTGTATCTGAGTATAGATTAATGAAGAATAACGTGATTAACATCACAATATATTATGATATTCTTATATTCTATATGTATAACATATTATGTTGAATTTCCCTCTCTCAGAACTCTAAGAATAGTTAGAGTATTGGTGAGGTGAGAAAATGGTGAAAGATGAATGAATTAGCCATTTGAATATATCCTAAAAATTAATAGAAAATGATATGGTTATCTTTGATCAGGTTTTATACCTAAATTAGAATTTTGATTAAAAGAACAATTAACGAGTTGCATGAGAATATAGTGCTAAACCTATGATTAATTGTACCGGTTTGATCGATTTAACCGTGACAATCTTGAACCCATCAACTTTTCAGTTTGATTTACTTTAATAACTCTTCATGTTAAAAATTAATTAGTTTGTTAATTAATCTGTCGATTTTCATAAATCAATTGATCTTTATAGACCAAAATAAACTAATTAATTTTCATCTAACAGTCTACTGTTTCAATTCAATTTTAAATTAAGGATAACTTCTTTTAATCATAATTTAATCTTTAATTGATTTTATGGCAGTTTAATGCTGGTTATACATTTAAAACCTTACCTTCTTGTCTTATTGATTTAATTACCGATGATTTGGTTTTTAAAACATTAGTTAAATCGTTTGGAATTTAGGATCGGTTCTATCCTAATTAAGAACGGATTATAGGGTACGAGTGGGGTTTAATAACTTTATTTTTGAATAAAATTAAAGAATTTAAAATATGATTATCCTTACTCATCAAAAAAATTGAAGTTTAATTTAAAAAGAGATTATTAAATAAAAATTATTTTATATTGGTTTATAAAAACTTATTAATAAAATTTATTATTTTTAATAATAAGATTTATTAAAATAAATCAATTCAAAAATTAATCAATTCAAAAATTTTACAATTGAACTAACCCAACCAATTGAAATTTTTATTCAGTGGATAAAGACACTAAAAGCAACATTTCCTCTAGTACATTGTAGTTCAATGCCTTCCTCCTTGTGATTTAAATCAAAGTTAGTCTTTGCTCATCGGCAATAAATTACGTGGGTCTCAAACCTTTAGAGTTTAATTTATAAGATTGATTTTAACTTGAAGTCGATTAAATTTCAAATAAAAAAGAAAAATGAATTCAAATATCGTAAGATCTTTACTTCGTTTCAAAGTTTTAAAACTAGTTAAATAACATCGGTCGTACACAGGACGGTGGCAAGTACTGATCTTCAAGTGACCAAGTGCTTTTTTTTTTGTTTACAAAGAGGACAAGCAGCGTGGGGATAGACTGCGTCGTGCGCATCCTGACGGAGAAGCTCGTGGATGTCAAAAGGGGGCTCCTGAAGAATATGAAAGCCTGGACTTAAAATGCCAGCGAGTCGAGCGAGACTGTTTGCGCACTGATTCCTTTCTCGATAGACATGCTGAAAATGAATTGTCCACGCCTGGTGCAACAGTTGCTGGATTTCTGTCGCCAAAACAGATAATTAACCAAGTAAGCAAGCATGCATGCATATGCATAACATCACATCCCACATTATGAACCGAACTTAGAAGTTCTAAGAACAGAGATTATAAAAGATAACCAAGAACAGAAGGTTCTGTTGTCACATCTTCCTAACTTCAAACACGTTAGGGTTTTTAAGGAAAATATTGTACATGTATATGGAGGTGAACTTGCCAAAGTCTTTGGGAAGAGAGATCATGAGGTCAACGGTTGATCTTTTGCGAAACTGAAGGAGGTCGGGATCATCATAGTACCTCTCCCAACCAAATGAAGATAGCTTGCTTTCCAGGTCAGAATAAGAAGTGATAACTTCACCGGAAGGTAAGAAGACTAACATGTCCGGCCTCCGTTCGACGACTTTGCACCTATATTCTCCACCAACGTCCTAAACCAATCGTTTCTGCGTCTGGACATTCTTGTCTAGTAATAATTCTTGTGATATTCTTATATTCTATTTTTATAACATATTATGGTGCGATAAAATAATAAAGGATGAATGAATTGACCCTGCGAACATACACATACTCAGGGGAATACAATTAAAGTTGATAGAAAATGATTCCCTTATCTTTGACTAGGTTTTATGCCATGGAATAAGGCCATCAAGAATGGTATAGAGAATAAAGTGCTAAAAAATTTAATGATTAAGAAATGATTTTTGAATGGTTTGAAGGTTATCTTGCTTAAGCCAACATCTTGTATATTTGAATATTAAAATGTTTATTCTTGATTTAATTTTTGAAAAGAAATTAGAAGAAGACAAATAAATGATATACCTTTAATAAATATACAAAACGAACTTAATTAATTTGTTTAATATGATAGACCAACTTTTTTAGGTTTATGGGCTTCATAACCATGTAAATTTGAAACCAACCTAACATATCTAATCCAAATTCTATGTATGACATTTGGTAGGGATGGCAACTGGGGTTAGGTCATGATTGATTGGACCTCGGGCTCAAATTTTTTGAAAGACTGGCCTCAAGTCGACATAAGGCTCGACTCTTGTAAACAAAATGACGATGTCTTATTAAAAATGATGTTATTTTGTATTTTTAATTTTAAAAAATAGGCAAATTTATGCTCTAATTGTTCATGTCCGGCCCGGCTTAAGGCCCGATCCTTATAATCAAAACATGTCATTTTCTTGAAATTGACGTCATTTTGTATTTTTAATTAAAAAAAATTTGAGTAGGATTTGAAATCAAGCCGGGCTGTACGAGACCCTATCACTATGGTCATTTACAAAAATTTATCAAAATTTTCAAATATTCCTACTTGAAAATCACGGGGGTATTGATTATAAATTTCAAGTGTTTAAAAGCTTTATTCTTTACACCAATGTTGATGCTTTCGTTCTATCTTTTTTTAATCAAAATTCAAAGTTAGGCATAAAATTTAATTAAAGGTAAGCAAATCATCTCTATTGACTTCAATTGTATTCCCTTATGTATGTCCATATCAAATGGCCAATTTATTTATCTTCCATCATTTTCTCACACCACCAATACTCTTAACTATTTCTAGAGATTAAAGAGACAGTTATACAAAGGGAACTCAATATAGTACGTTATACATATATGATATATGAATATAAAAAATTACATTTATAATATTTTCACTTTATATATCTCCAATATGTATTTCCATAATCCTAAAAAATAATATTATGTAAAATAAATTCGTGTATAAGAGAAGGACCATTTATAAATTCCTTCTTTTTGTTTTTAAGGAATCTAAATTTTATTAAAATAAAAATATTTTGAAGAACATTTACATAACTATTATGGTAGTGATCATCATGATTACTATGGCCAATAGCATTTAAAATATCTTTGCACACCAATAAATAATTTAAAGTGTACAAAAGTAATTTAGATAATATTAATCTTAATGTCTAAAAAAAATATTATTTATTATCTAATATGAAAAATTCACTTTAAGAGAGAATATTTACTTTAAATTAAAGATACTTTGGACATAAATAAGAAAAGCCCTATTGATTAGAGGAAAGATATAGATGCTTCTCCACTTGGCAATAATGATAGTATTTAATTGATAACTAATTACATTTTCATATTAACTTTGTACACACAAAGTCCTAATCCATACCCTTATCGTGTTATATATTTAATTCTTTCTTTCAAAAGATTCCCATATTAAAAAAATAAATAAAGTCCTTTTTTCTTTATTCCATACCCTCAATGTGTTATATATTTAATTATTCCTCTTTAATTAATTCGACCAAGAGCAACCTTACATGCCAATGGTGTTCCAACCCCTCCTCTCACTTGTATATATATCTCCAAGCTTTTGCAACTATTTTACTTACACATACAACAAAGTCTCTTCCTTTTTCACTTCCATTATAATTAATCATCTAACTAGTTCCAATACTACATAACAATGTCTGGAGTTTGGGTCTTCAAGGACAGTGCGGCTCGGTTGGTGGAGAAACCAGGTGCAGATTCGTCGAAGGGAGGCCGGAAAGTGCTAATTTACTTACCTTCCGGTGAAGTTATCACTTCTTATTCTGACCTTGAAAGCAAGCTATCTTTACTTGGTTGGGAGAGGTTCCATACTGGTGATCCCGACCTCCTTCAGTTCCAAAAAAAATCAGCGGTTCACCTCATCTCTCTCCCCAAAGACTTTGGCAAGTTCAATTCCATTCACATGTACGATATTGCAATAAAAAATCCTAGTGTTTTTGAAGTTAGAGAGATGTGACAACAGAACCTTCTGTTCTTGGTTCTATGTAATAATCTCTGTTTTTACTTAGAGCTTCTAAGTTCTAACAGGTTGGTCGTGTTGTTTCCTTAACATGGGATGTGATGTCCTGTCATAAAGTGTGGGGTTGTAATTGGAATAATGCATGTATGTTTGTTTGCTTACTTGGTTATCGGCCGAAATACAAATAAGACAAATTATATAAAGAGTTAGGGTTATTGTTCCTGAGTCGTATGAATAATAATATTTTATAATATCCCATTAGTTAAAAAAGAGAAATTTTAAGAAAAAACGAATGTACATATTAATTTGGAAGACGAATAATTGTAAAATTCAAGAATCACGTTATTTTTGTAGATTCAGGTATGCTTCTGCGATAGATCTAAATATTCTTAATAATTTGACATGATTGTTTATATGATTTGGGATATTTTTCACTATAAGAAATTAAATTTCTATCAAATAGTATCAGAGTATCTTTTATGTTAGATCATTGAGACTTTTTCTTTAATTATTCGTCTTCTACATGGACGAAGTATTTTTCGTTTCTTTGGATCTGATTATTTGGGTATATATATAAACCTTTGAGTATGTTTCGGTTAAATCCTTTTGAAGTCTTACAGCTCAAATTTAAAAAAAAAACACTAATCCTACGTTGACGATTCGTTGGTTTGAAAATGCTGTTTTCTGATTGTTTTCAAAAGCCTTCAATCATCCACCGAAACAGAACACGATATGATGTGTTGTTAAAAGCTTTTAATATCTATCCAATAAATGTTCCTTTCTGTTGTTTTATTGGCTAGACTGGAGGGCATTCAGCGTTGCATGGTGAATGATACTGCTGGTTCCCTTCTGGACTTGGAGGAACATTTTAGTGTGGAACTTTAGCAAGCCCTGTGTGAAAGAGGAAATTTTTAGGCACCAGAAGGCGCGTTGTGACTGGATCTCGCAGGGCGATCGAAATACCAAATATTATTACACCCTCACCCTTTCCTGTCGTAAGAAGCTCAGGGTGGAACGCCTCTTTACTTTCGATGGTACCCTGGTTACGTATTCCAAGCAATTGGGCCATGTCGCCAGGGACTTTTTTGTTCAACTCTATGCTAACGATGCCCACCCAGCTCACAGCTTCCTGACCTGTGGAGAGTTCCCGTCGCTTTCGGAGGACAGCATCCACACGTTATCCCAACCCCTTCATGCTCTGGAAATTAGGACGGCTGTTTTTGAGATGAACCCTCACAAGGCTCCTGGAATTGATGGCTTCAATGCGCTCTTCTTTCAGAAGCAATGGAGCCACATTGGTCCAAAAGTGGTGGAATACACTCAACAAGTGTTCCGCTTGGAGCGCTGGGATAGGGATCTCAATCATATTATTTTGGTTTTAATCCCCAAGATCCCTTCCCCGCAAACCTTCAACCAGTTTCGTCTGATTAGTCTGTGCATGGTGCTGTACAAGCTTATCTCAAAAATAATCGTGAACCGGTTGAAAAACCACATGGCTTACCTAGTTGCAGCCAATCAATGCAGCTTTATTCATCGCCGACAGATTACTGAGAACATTATCATCGTTCAAGAGATTATCCATTCGATGCGTAAAAAGACCGGGAAAATTGGATTTCTAACGATTAAGGTCGACCTGGAGAAAACGTACGACCGTCTTTGTTGGGACTTCATCCACCAGACCTTACTGGATATCGATCTTCCGACTTCGCTCATCCAGGTCATTATGCACTGTGTCATGATGGTTTCTATGCAAGTGGATTGGCAAGGTTCCTTGACGGATGTCTTCCACCCCTCTCGTGGTATTCGTCAAGGGGACCCGCTTTTCCCTTATTTGTTTGTCTTGTGCATGGAATGTCTGGGACACCTCATCTCCCAAGCAGTTCGCTATGGGCATTGGAAACCGATCACGTTGAGTCCTCATAGGCCCCCGCTCTCCCACCTGTTCTTCGCTGACGATCTGAATTTGTTTGCGGAAGCCGATGAGTCTCAAACGCATGTCATTGCCCAGACTTTGGAAGTGTTTTGTCAGGCGTCTAGTCAAACAGTGAACACGGACAAGACGCAGATTTTTTTCTCTAAAAATGTTAGTCCTGCGAAGGCTCGCCGAATTAGCCAGGCGCTGCACATCCCATGTACTAGCAACTTGGGCAAGTATTTAGGCGTGCCGCTGATTCTTGAGTGCACTACTCGGCGCACTTATCAGTACATACTAGACCGAGCTCTTCAGAAACTCGCGGGCTGGTGCGCTAAAGCTTTGTCCCTGGCCGGACGAGTTACCCTCACCCAGTCTGTTCTATCATCGCTTCCCCTCTACACGATGCAGACAGTGCGACTTTCGCGACACTTGTGTGATGAGTTGGATCGCCTCAGGCGGGATTTTATATGGGGCGCTACAGTTGAGCAGCGGAAAACGCACCTGGTAAAATGGGACACTGTCTGCATGCATAAAAAAACAGGGGGCCTAGGCCTCAAATGTCTTCGGTCCTTAAATGATGCTTTTTTGACCAAACTAGGCTGGAATTTGCTTTCTCAACCCACAGCTCTTCGGGTCCGAATCCTCCGAGCCAAATATTGGCTAGATCCCCACCCCATCCCTGATACGATCACTCAACGAGGGGCCTCGATCATATGGCGAGACATTTCTTCCGTTTGGCAGTTTGTTCGATAGGGCATGTTCTGAAAACTGGGCAATGGTCGGCGTATTCTTTTCTGGTTGGATAAGTGGGCTAAGAATTGGGGTCCGCTACTTCCTTTGGCGATGGCCCCTATCCCTGATAGCAAGCTTCATGCTACGGTTGAAGATTTTTTAGACGACGACGGCCAATGGTAGTGGACCGAGTTCCAGCAGTACTTACCCTCCATGGTCTGCCTGGACTTAGTTGGGCTACAGAGGCCAGGGAATGGTGTGCAGGACGATGTGCTGATATGGGGATCCAATACTCCCGGCCGCTTCACCGTGGCGTCGGCCTATGATCTCATTGAAGACTCCTCCCCGGTGGCGCAGCATCATATTTGGGACCTCATGTGGAAGTGGGTTGGACCCCAGCGGATTAGGGCCTTCCTCTGGTTGCTGGTTAAAGAAAAGTTGCTGACTAATCAACATCTTTTTTTTTCAAGGGAAAAAACAAGATTACATGTCTAGTTGTGGGGATGAGTCCCGTAACATATCTGCGAGGGTATATGAGTTACAACCCGAAGATGGATATTGAAAACAAAAAATTCCTACATGATAAGATTCGGCTTCATGGGCTAACCAATCCGCACACCTATTACCTTCCTGGAATATATGACGAAAGCTAACCTCCCACTGTCTATCCAAAAGCTCCCGGATGGCCATTCCCAAAGCACTATCGCCTAAGCGCCAGTTCCCGAACCAGATAAAATGTTGATGACCTCCAGAGCATCAACTTCTAGCTCAACTTGTTTATATCCCAAATCCCATGCCAAATTTAGACCAGTATGTACGCCTCACATCTCAGCAACTAGTAGCCTACAGAAACCTATATTGTGTACAAATTCGCCCAACCATTGTCCAGAACAGTCCCGCAGAAGACCTCCGGCTGAAGCTCCACTCGAACCCGAATGAACCGCTCCGTCTATGATTAACTTCACCCAACCCTCTTGAGGCTTTGTCCAGATCACACGTTGCCTATTAGCTCCCCTTCTCGTGTGTGTTGCTCGAGCGAACGTGGTTTCTGCTTGTTTTATCTCACCAACATACTCTAGTATCCTGGTAAATCCATCGATTGAACTTGGCCATGTAAAGTCAGGATCAAAGGCTGCTTTATTCCTCCAATGCTAAATATACCAACAAGCAACCCCGAATATGGTGGACCAAGCAAAACCCCTTACCTCTGTAGCTTTTCGTAAATTCATGGTCAGCCAAGCACTAACGTCTCCCACGTAAAAATTTGCATGGTCACCGTGTTAGAGTAACTGAGACCATAAAGACTAAACTCGAGGACAATCTCTTATTACATGTAAACAAGTTTCAAGGAAGCCACAGAAACTACACCGTCAATCCCCAATAAAATGTCTGGTGACCCTCTGCTGATTTGTCAGTAACTTTTGCTTAGCTAATAACCACAAGAAAAAGCGGAATCGCTGGGGACCTGACTAACGCCAACCTAAGAAGCACAAACACGAACACGGACATGGGACACGACACGAACACGAACACGAACACGAGGACACACCAACTTCTAAAATTTGGTATACACGGACACGGCATATATATATATTATAAAATTTAAAATTAAGAAAAAAATTCATAATTCATAATATGATATATATTGATTGATGTATTTCAAGACTTTCAACATCAAGATGTTCATACGTATTTGATATTTTATAAGTCCCTCTCAAAAAACATGGAGCATATATTCTATTAAGCAATGTCCGAGCGGTCTCCAGATGTGTCCGAGTTGTGTCCACCGTGTGTCAGTGGGTGTCCTACACGGATACGTGTCAGACACGCGGACATGGCTCCATTTTGCCGTGTCCGTGCTACATAGACGCCAACCACTCGTGCCTCTTCCTTTTCACTTCCATTATAATTAATCATCTAACTAGTTCCAATACTACATATATAACAATGTCTGGAGTTTGGGTCTTCAAGTTTGGTGTGGCTCGGATGGTGGAGAAACCAGGTGTAAATTCGTCGAAGGGAGGCCGGAAAGTGCTAATTTACTTCCTTCAGGTGAAGTTATCACTTTCTTATTCGGACCTTGAAAGCAAGCTATCTTCACTTGTTTGGGAGAGGTTCTATAATGGTGATCCCGACTTCTGAAATCATGTTGTTCTCGTAGATTCAGGTATGTTTCTGCGATAGATCTAAATATTCTTAATGATTTAACATAATTGTTTATATGATTAGTGATATTTTTCACTGTAAAAAATTAAATTTCTATCAAGTAGTATCAAGAGTCTCTTTCGTATTAGATTATTGAAACTTTTTTTTAATTATTCGTCTTCCGTATGGACGTTTCTTTTGATATGATTATTTCAATATATACATAAACCTTTGAGTATGTTTCGGTTAAATCCTATTGAAATCTTATGGCTAAAAAAAACACTAATCCTGCGTTGACGATTCATTGGTTGGAAAATGTTGTGCCTTAATCATCCACCGAAACAGACCACGATATGATGTGTTGTTAAAAGCTTTTAATATCTATCCAATAAATGTTCCTTTCCGTTGTTTTAATAAAATCCTTTAACGGTGGCCTTTCATACGTTCCTTTAAAGGCCTAATGCCCCTTTATGTTTTAATAAAAGCCTTCACCACTTGATAACAAATCATAAAGCAACGTTAATTGGGTTCTACTTTAACCATCGAATGAAGTTTGTTTCTTTCTAGTCTTTTCTCCTTCTTAAAAACTTCAAGACCTGAGTCATATTTCTAACTATCTAAGTGTAGGACAAACATACTCTACACCCATCTCTTCTGAAGATCTTGTGTATCAAAAAATCTATGACAGTTTGAGATTGCATTTATGTTCTTAGTTGCCAATGGATATGTTCAGAGTAAACGTGATTATTCTCTGTTTACAAAAAAGAAAGGGCATGATATAGTTATTCTTCTAATTTATGTGGATGATTTGTTGATAACTGGTAGTAATGATGTGCTGATCGCAGACTTGAAACAGATTTTGCATAATAACTTCAAAATGAAGGATCTGGAAGATTTGAAGTTTTTTCTTGGTATTGAAGTACTTCGATCTAAGTCTGGAATTATTTTTGAATCAAAGAAAATATGCTCTTGAGTTAATTGAAGATGCAGGTCTAGGGGGAGCAAAGACTGCATTCACACATTTGGAGCAGAATCAGAAATTGACTTCTGTTGAGTATGATAAAGGCACAGCGTTGCAAATTGATGATGATGAAATGACAGATGTAGCCTTGTATCAAAGGTTGATAGGGAGACTCTTGTATTTAACTCACACAAGGCTAGATATAGCTTATGGAGTACAACACTTGAGTCAGTTTATACAGAAGCCAAAACGGTCACATTATGAGGCGGTTTTGAGGATTGTGCGTTATGTTAAGAAACGTCCAGGGCAAGGAATTTTCTTATCCGCTAATGGACATTTGGAAGTGTCTGCTTATTGTGATTCTGACTGGGCATCTTGTCCTATGACTAGAAAGTCAATTACAGGATTCTTTGTCAAATTGGGAGACTCATTGGTTTCATGGAAGTCAAAGAAGCAGAGCACGATTTCTCGATCTTCAGCAGAAGCCGAGTACAGGAGCATGGCTATTACTACTGCTGAATTGGTATGGTTATCTAGATTGCTTGAAGAATTGGGAATTAAGAGTGAAAGACCGGTTGTGTTATATTGTGATAGTCAAGCAGCCTTGCAGATTGCAGTAAACCTTGTATATCATGAAAGAACAAAACACATCGAAATAGATTGTCATTTTGTACGTGAAAAAATTCAATGTGGATTAATTCAAACTCAGCATGTTTCTACAAATGAGCAGATTGCAGATTTACTTACCAAAAGTTTGGGAGTACAACAACATAAGTACCTCTTGTCCAAGTTGGGTGTTAAAAATGTATTTGAAACCCCAACTTGAGGGGGAGTGTAGAAATGTACTTAGTTACTTAGTTTGTTAATTAATAGCAGTTATTTGTTAATCAGTTGTTTTTGTATTTGGGCTCTTAGTTAGTCCAACTTTCTGTACATAATAAATAAAAGAATGAAGTCCAGAAGAGCAATTAATCTGGCTCCCAAAACAGTCTTCGTTCCTTCTCTACTCTCTCTATCTCATCTCTGATTAGATTTTAACATGGTATCAGAGCTACCGGCGATGATCGCCCATTGTTATTAAGCTTTCTTCATTTCATTGCCTTCGTGCTTCTATTCGTTGCACGTGCTCCCTTTTTTTGAACCCTATTGAAACCTATTCGTTCATTCTTTGAGTTTTCCCCAATTTTGAAACCCTAATTTTATTCGTTCTCTGCTTTGCCTTGGTTTAAGTATTCATGGTGATCGATTATCCAGCATCGTCGCAAGCTTCTCTTAACACAAGTGTTAAGATCGATTTTAATCATCCTTTGTACCTTCATCCTTCGGACACTCCTGGCACCTTGCTTGTTTCGCATCAGCTCACTGGAATTGAAAACTATAGTGTGTGGAGTAGGTCTATGCATATTACGTTACTGGCAAAGAACAAGCTTGGTTTTGTTGAAGGAACTTGCTCACGCGATGAGTTGGAGCCGGAGCTTCATCCGCAGTGGGAGCGTTGCAATGCCATTGTTCTTTCCTGGATTCTTAATACGGTTTGCAGAGATCTCTCAGCTGGTATTGTCTTTGCATCGAGTGCTGCTCTCGTTTGGAAGGATTTGAAGGAAAGGTATGATAAAGTGGACAGGTCTCGTATTTTTTTTCTTCATCGTGAAATAGCATCACATTCTCAAGGTACTGCTTCGGTTTCTGCTTATTTCACTAAATTATGTCTCCTCTGGGATGAATATGATGCTTTGGTTCCATTTGCTTCTTGTGATTGTGCCATGTCTCGCAAGAACTCTCAGAATCTTTTACAGCAACGGTTATTTCAGTTTCTAATGGGTCTGAATGAGACTTACTCAGCTGTGCGAAGTCAAGTGCTTCTCATGCAGCCTTTGCCTTCAGTAAATCAGGCCTATTCAATGCTTCTTCAGGATGAAGCTCAACGCCAGCAATCCTCCTTGGTTACAATGGCTGAACCTACTGCACTGTATTCTTCTAATACTCGTAGGAGGTTTCAGGGTACTTGCGATCATTGTGGGATTAAGGGGCACAAGAGGGAGTCATGTTATAAGCTCATTGGTTTTCCTGCCGATTTTAAGTTTACTAAGAAGAGGGCTAATAATGTTACTTGCTCAGGAGATGATGATGATGACTCAGATGCTAAGTCAGTAGTTCCCTCGGTTGCTCCTCCATCCTCTTCTGCTCCGGTTTTTACTCCAAAGCAATATCAGCAGATTCTGCACCTTTTGAGCAAGGAATCTTCTCTTTCGGTTCCTGCTGTTGCACACATGGCAGGTATGGCTTCTTCATATCAGTCTAGCTCTACTGAGTGGATACTTGATACTGGTGCTTCAAATCATATGACTTTTAACTTTCATTGCTTGCATTCTACTGTTGTTTGTGCTTCTAAACAAGCTTGTGTGCAGTTGCCGAATGGTAATTCCACTACTGTTACACATTTAGGATCACATTCCCTCTCACCTGTTCATACTATTACCAATGTTCTTTATGTACCCGACTTCAACTTTAATCTCATTTCTGTTTCAAAGTTGACCAGAGACCTCAACTGTCATGTCATTTTTTATCCCAAATTTTGTCTCCTACAGGACCTTTGCAGTGGACTGATTCTGGGGATTGGTAAAGAGAGAGCTGGTCTTTATATTTTACAACCATTGTATTGTCAACCGAAGCCTCTGTCTTGTGTTGTTAATGCTAGTATTTCTTGTACTGGTATTTCTTCTTGTTTGTTTGTCAATAATGTAAAAATTCAACCTTTCCACCAAACAATTTTATGTTAATAGGGATGTAGTCTTCCATGAAACTATCTTCCCATTCAAATTTACCTCCAATCCTTCTCCTTTATTTCCTGTTCCTGACTCTAATGCTGTTCTTGATCCAGATTTTTTACAGCTTGTCCCTCCACCACCTCACCATCCTTTAGCTGACTCGCATTCTCCACAGTCTATTCTTGAGCCACCAGTTTTACTCCCTACTCCACCTGTATCCTCTAATTCCTCTCCTTTTTGTCCACCTGAACCTTTACGCCGATCTACTAGGATTTCTAGACCCCCAGGTTGGTTACAAAACTTTATTTGTTCTCCTAACCTGTCCTCCTCTTCCTCCCTTGCTCTTACCACTTCATATCCACTTCATGCTTCCCTTTCTTATTCCCATTTACCTTCACATATAATTTCTTTTGCAAACTCCATCTCCAGCATAGTTGAACTCACTACTTACCATGAGGCAATTTTAGACAAGCATTGGGTAGACGCTATGCAACAGGAAATTCAAGCTTTGGAAGCTAATGTCACTTGGGAGGTGGTTCCCCTCCCACCTGGTAAGCACCCTATTGGCTGCAAATGGGTCTATCGAGTTAAGTATAACTCTAATGGCACAGTTGAACGGTTTAAGGCTCGATTGGTTGCCAAAGGCTATAACCAGACGGCAGGAGTTGACTTTCAGGAGACTTTTTCTCCTGTGGCCAAAATGGTTACTGTTCGGACTCTTATTTCTCTTGCTGCTGTGTATCATTGGCCCTTATATCAGATGGATGTGTATAATGCTTTTTTGCAGGGTGATTTATCAGAGGAGGTTTATATGACACTTCCTGAGGGATTTGGCAACCAGGGGGAGAACATGGTATGTAGGTTGCTCAAATCTTTATATGGTTTGAAGCAAGC
>JANKOE010000206.1:86652191-86668846 GCA_026284465.1 Erythroxylum citrifolium | reverse complement strand
AAATTGTCTCGTGTTAACCTTATCGGAAGTTTGTGAGCATATCAATCTTTTAAGCAGTAGCAATAGGACCAAATCAAGGCAGTCACTAAGTAATGGTCATAATTATGCATGACTTCTGAATAATTTTCACTTTTTGGTCATCCCTTTGCAGATTGAAGGGCTACATAGGCATCCAAAATATGGTGCTAGAGTTGAGAACCACGCCTATAAAAGCATGTTTGATGCATTTGTCCGAATCTTAGAAGCAGAGGGTTGTGCTGGTCTTTATAAGGGAATTCTCCCTTCTACCATAAAGGCCGCACCGGCCGGAGCCGTAACATTTGTCGTTTACGAAGCTTTGCATGATCTCTTAGATGCTACTTTGAGTTGATATCTTTGAAGAACTTCATTCTTTGTATAAGTTTCTCTATTTTTCTATTTAGCCCACTTCATCATCCAATTTTTGCCATTTTTGCTCTCTGAGATGAGGATTAGATAGCCTTATAGAAGGAAAAGAAGAATCATTGTTGAAATTAGAGCATTGGAGATTTGTGTTTGTAGATTTAAGGGTGTTATGTTGGAATATCATATCACTATTGAGTTTTGATTTGTGCATAATCTTTTATTTTATTACCGTTGATCCTAAAAAGGAAAAGAGTTTGTTTTTTCCAAGGAAAGCAATTTCAGACTTCACTAATAGAATAGATAGTTCAATACCAAAAATAGTAAGTTTGAAGGGCTACAACAATAAGTCCGCCCAGACTCGAATCTTAAGCTCAAACCTGATAATTGACTTTAAATATGATTAAGCTAATTTTCAATGATTAGTCCAACCTAAAAAAAGATTGTCAAACTAGACTTGACTTGTTGACTTTATGTTAGATCGAACTCGAAGTTCAAACTAACTTGGTACCTTTAGAGGCACCCACTTGCACTTGAAGATCAGGAGCAGTGATGAGGACAACAATTATAGGTTGGTGCGTTACATAAAATTTAAAAGGCCAAAAGGGGCTATCGAGCAGAGAAAGATCACTGAAGGCAAGAATGGAAATCATCTCAAACATTCAGTAACAGCCAACACGATGGCATAGTTTTGTACTTCATGGTATCTGCAACTTCTGTTCATCTAATCAGTAAATCTATTTCAACTTTTTGTTATTCTGCAGTTCAATGGAAAGTAAAATCTCACTTCCAATAGTATATATCCAAGTGAACTTTTGACTCTCATCCAATAGCAAGTATGCAGTTCATGGATGATGACTACTAACCCCCTGAACAACATTCTAGTGTACAAACACTCCTACAAATGAGTGATGACTGACTACATATTTGCTCCTTCAATGGCCACCAACCGATACCAAGAGGCTGACAGAACATTAAAATTTCGTTAGCTACTCTCCCTTATTCAACAGAAAGTTTTCTTAGTGATGTAAAAGAGAAAGCAAATCCTGTCGCTGTGATTGTCAATTATGGCTTTTCCTTTCTTGGCTGTCTTCTGGAGGCAGTGATATCGATTGTACAATCCTCTCGACTTGTGCAACTTCAAGTTGAAACTTCTCGGCAATTCGGTGGATGCTCATAGGCCCTTCGTGATCATCAGCCTTGCCTTGATGTAAGAGTATGATGTGGCGCAACTGCATCACATTTAGAGTCCCAGGAGGCACAGGTCGGTCTTCATACCTTCCAGAATCAGTTTTTGTGTTTCGCAGCTTAGGCATAGGCCGATTGTACCTTTCTACCACTGATGCCTGTTATCATAAACCCAGCATTAACTCACCTCACCCCTATCAGAAGAAGTGACTACATAACAGTGAAAAGATTAACGAGCAATGGTAAGTGAAACAAACACTTAACTGTCGTTTTTACTGTAACTCACCTCACCAATCTCAGCTTTTCCACCCGGTTTTGATCTAATTCGACCCACCATTTGACCAAGCATTGCATCATATTGCGGATCTCGTTCTTGAAGAACGTTCTCAGGGTTAACTCTTGGAGGGCCATCTCAACAAAACATTAAAACAACAAATTTGAGGTAGTATGAAGTTAGCATACCCATAAACAGCTGCTAAATACCATGAACATGCACTCATTGTATGTAAAAGCAAGTTTCCAAAACTTCAATCCTTGCTATGCCACTTCTGGTGCAAAACAAGATTGTTCTCGCAACAAAACGAAGAAGTTCATCAAATATCAAAACAATACTCGTAAAAACGTGATCCTTACTCATCAAAAAGAAAATACAACTCCCCGTTGTATAGGAAAAATCTAGTCGCTGGTGTCATACAAACATGCATTTCCAATCTAGTAATACCATCTTGGGCGCAAAGATGTGCATTGACTCAATCAAAAGAGGGCAAGGGCTTGAAAAAAGACCGTTATTCAAGCATGTGCTCGTGACAAGGAAAAGGGTTGAATATTTAGTATCCATTTGTAATCACACCAGTTTCAACTAACATTATCTTCGAAACCACAGAGACGCCTCAACTTATCCAACTAAAATACACAACATTAAATCCAAACTCTCGTCTAAACCTGAAACTTTGATTCAAACCAGAGAGAACCTCGACACGGGAAAACAATGGTAAAAACAGCTTATTTGAACTAACGTGAGCTTTCCTGTTTCTGGGATTTTTCCACCGAACCGACCCAACTCCAAAAAACTCAATATTTCAAGTTAATCTCATACTCTCCATATAAGGCTAAAACAAAGGCCGTTAAGAACTAACCAGAATCAACACCGGTCTGGTTCTCATTGTACAACGTTGTTGTCCTCGAAATATCCACCTTGTCTGTGGAGCCCACCGGGGGCCGTCGGTGGACTGCAGTCTTCGGAGGAGGATCGGTGGCTCGGATTCTGCCAGATGCTCGACGAAATGCCTGACCCATAACCTCTACTCTGAGAAGATCACGAACTAGCGAGTTTCGAGAAAGAGAAGAAGCGAAGCAGAGCTTTTCTGTCGGGAAATGGTTGACATACGTGGCGGCATTCTCCACAATCCACGTAAGCTTATTGAAGTTTTATAATATTCAATTTTAGTTCTATTAAATTATATATTTTATTTAATATTTTATGTAAATAAAAATCACATCTTTCACTTTTATATTGTAAAAAACTAAGTAATGTTTTAAAAATAAATATTAAAACTTATTTTATCATGTTAAAATTTTTAATTTTTTTTCAATATTTTGTATAAATAAACACTACACCATTTACTTATATAATATCAAAAAATAGTATATAATTTAAAGTTTTAAGAATTCTTCAATTTAAAAATAAAAAATAAAAATAATTTATCTTTATCAAACGAATAATAATACGGATATTAATGTATTAAATTTTTTATTAAAATTAAATTAAAAAAGAGCATATGAAATAATTTCATGAAAAATTATCAAAATAACATTTTAGGGAAAACAATTATCATGTTTCATTTACCTTTTTGTATCTAAACAATTAACTAAGGATTATGACAAAAATCTTAATAACTTTATTAAAAATAATGCTTGTATTAAAAAATAATATTAAGTGATAGAGTTGAATAATAAATATTTTTATTCAACTTCTAATTTTTAAAAAATCTTAAATTCATTCCTAAATTTTAATATTGAATGCAATTTTATGCCTAAATTTTGTTTTTTATCAAATTAACCTCAAACATGTATATAATTATTAATTATAAAAAAACTAAATAAGGGCTATATGAATTTAATCGATATTATTATAAAATGTCAAAATTACTTAAGAAAAATAAAACTAAGAGATCAAAATACACTTAAAAGTCAAATTTTAAGGAAGAATTTAGAAGAACCAAAAATGAGTTGTAGGAAAAATATGGCATGAAAGCTATGAAAAAACTCATATATATTTGATTATGCTCGCAACCAATTTCAGCTGGAATTGAGGCATAGGCTGGTATAGACACCTTACAAACTTATACTGCTCTTTTTGAGTTTCCTAGTTGGTCACCTCATAGTTTACAAGAAACAAAGATATTATAGTAAAGACGTATGAACAGCCACCAAATGGTGAAAGGAAAGATTTTCCAAGTATTGGTTGCTGAAAGGGAAAGTTCCAAATTGCAAAAGAACTTCCTTTTCTTGTTTCACTCCAGCCATGGATGTCCCTTTGAGGTCTCCAGTCCCAGCAGGTTTTTGCAGAAAGAGATAAGAACTGCTATACTCTTTGGATCCTGCTGCAGCTAAGAAATGGTTTTTCCTCCTTACTTCTTGAGGCAGAAGTCAGATTTTGAACTGCAGGTCGAGAATTCATCATCCCACCATCTTTGGAGCTTGACTGGAACTTGTTTCTCTGCGAGTGAAAGCTCACATTTGCTCACTATATCCTGATTATCCTTTCCATGCTCCATTTTCTCTGCCACCTTCTTTCAGATCTTCAATGCCAGAGCTAGACTTTTTGGTGATCCTCGCCCTGCTACGGACACGCTTTGAAGGTCTTGATATTGAGCTGTCGAGAGAAAATTCATCCCTGCTTCTTCGCTTCTGCTTCACACCTAAAAACCCACAAGCAACAGCTTCCAATGCTTTAGCAGTAGGTGGCCTATTTCTGATGCTTTGTCTGCGTGAGTTCATGCTATGTTGCTGATCGTCAATTACAGATTTCGAAGTTTCAACGGTATTAACATCATCTGTCTGCCTCTGCTCGTCTATTTGATCAGTCAAATTTTTAGCCATTTCCATTGTCAAAGGTTCAGTTTCTGTATCTTGCACAATAGGTACATTCAGGTCAATTAATACCCGGTTTTGAGGTTTCTCCTGAGCAATTTCAACACCAGAAGTGTTACAATTGGAAGAGCATTCATCACCAATGTTTGGACTGCCCATAGATGAGTGTCTATTGGTTGATAACTTCTCCTGAGACAGATTCTCATGCAAAGTGATGATTTCTCTAACATCATGCCTGCCTATGGAGCATGCAGCCTCATCTTGCTTTGACTTGGAACTAACAACGGTGTCAATTGTGCTAGACTTCGTCTCTGATTTCTTATAAGCAGTTAACCTCTTTCGAGGGTTTGTACCAGGGGCTATTTGCAATCCATCACCATTTTTGGTTCTGCGTGTCACATGGCGCTTGGTAGCATTGACTTGTTCCTTACGATTCCATTTGTCACATTTCCGGTCATTAGGAGCTCGTAAAGCAAGAACGACACTCTTTTCTGGAGCATTACTTTTCAAATCTTGTTTATCTGTCTTATCCACATTAATCTTCATAAACCTGGACAGTTTGGATTTATTAGTATCAAAAGATGGAGGATCAGATTCGTCTGATACCTGTCCCTTGGAGGAATCTCCCCCACTTTCTTCAGAATCAGTACTTGAGCTTGGGATGTTCAGAATTTCATCTGGAAATCTTCTCAATTCTCTCACCTTTGTTATTTCCCCCGTGGCCAGACTTGTATCAACAATGGTGAACTTCATAGCATCTTTGTTTCGGCTTGGGATTCGAGGCTTCAGATAACAATGGCGTTGTTGATGAGGAACATCTCCTTGATCAATATTTGTTTCGCTGCTGTAGCCTTTCTCTTCTTTGTTACTATAACCCTCCACTTCATCAAGCTCAAGAAGTGCTGGATCTGCAGCAACTTTGTTTAACACATCACTAACAGAATCAAAGAAGTGAGTTCCTTTCACAAGTTTCCTCCTTGAAAACTTCTTGATACCAGGGATTAGAAATACCAGACAATTTCTGGAAACACCAGCGAACCCATGATCATTAGGCTGCTCAGAATGCCACCCTCTTGCAAGTAAACGGGGCCAAACAGCTTCCCAGAAGAGATCATTTGATCGAGCTTTACTCAAACGATAGCCTCCAGTTAAGAAATCCGTAATTTCCAAAGGTGTAAGCTTGGAGCATGCCTTGCCAATTGGTATTTCTGGGCGGCCCCCAGAAACTTGATTAGATTTTATAGGTTCCATGGCAATGCTAGTAAGGTCCTTCTTCCCTTTACCAATTGCCACTGCCTCTATAAGGGCACGCAGACCAACTTTAGCTTTCACAGCAAACACATATTCTTCAAGTTGCACTCTTCCTTCTCCAAATGAATGAGCAAGCTAAACAAGAAAATAAAATTAACAGTAAATAAGATGTCAACATAACTTAGTCAAGGCCTGAGATATAACTTCTTGGGGAGAGTCGAATAGAGAAACCATTTGAGGTTTAAAAGAAACTAAAGAAACTTTTGGCAAGTGTTCAAGAAAAAGTTTGAAGACAATTGGCAAGACACCTTTGCTATAAAGCAATTTACTAGTTAGGTGATCTGTTGTAAGCTCTGATTTGTGAGTTTGTCATTTATTGGTCTGTGCCTTTCGACTTTATGCATGCAAAGTGTTCTCCAAATGTAACCATTTCCCCATCACCTTACATATGTTACAAGTCAGAAAATGAGCAAAATTCAGTAAAGTATCAGAGAATACCTCCAGCAAAGTCTTTTTGTCTTCCTCTGACAAATTCTGAAGCAAACGGGATAAGAGTTCCTGTTGTCTCAACCCTGTAAATATTCGTTGTCCGTATATACTTCTTCTGTTTCTCATTTTTCGGCACTCAGACCATCTATTATATCTGTCCGACCTATAAAACTTCCCATAATAAAATGAAAGTAAGTCACCCGTAGATTTTGTCTCAAGAAAATTTTTCACTTGAACAAGATTCTTCCCAAAAATGTACAATCCAAGGAGAAAACCAGCCTCCTCCGTATCAGTCCATGTGTCACCAAAGGAACCAGGAACCATGTAGAAACTTTTGCCTTCACACTCCTGAAGCATTTCATCTCTGAATCCTTGTTGTAAATGCAGGACTCTAGAAGGGTCTACTTTCACTACACCATCTAGTGCTTCATCTATCAGCTCACCCTTAGGTCTTAGTGCACCATCAGCAAAATTCTTTGTCTCTCTGCTGCTTTCAGGTTGTATGAACTTGTTTTGAACAGACACATTGGTCAAAAGAACAGGAAATTTTGGTCCATCTTTGACAATGTCAACTTCATAGCTAATCCACATTAATGATATAGGTAATCCAACTAAAAGTTCACACTTAGTATTAGAAGACATTGCATCATTTGGATTCTCTGTCAGTAGTATGTATGCAGCTTTTGTCAGCAGTGGAGGAATTTCAACCTGATACTGCTCTCCAATCCGAGGAAGCAGCTCAGGATCATGAGAACCGTCAGATACACCAGGAGCTCCTTCAGATGATGGTTGATCACCAGAGTCATCATCAGTGAAGCTTTCACTATGATTTATATCCACAAGATCCATCTGTCAAGGAAAATACACAAACCAAACATGGTTGTTCAGCAAATAAAAAAATATCTCTGTTCTCTTCCCCATTTCCCAAAGAGAATAAGCAAAAACTACATCAACATTTTGGAAAAGAGAAAGAAAAAATTCTTCAAGTATTTGCATCTATAGTGAGTTAGGTAGAAAAAATTCTTCAAGTATTTGCATCTATAGTGAGTTACTCCTAGTATAATAAGTAGGTTTTTGTGAAATTAACATTTTTACGTCCAAATTTTATTTTAAAACAATAAAATATGTTTTGTTAAATTAAAATTTTGATAATTTGAAAATATTCATTTTAAATAATTATTTTATTAAAAAATTTCCAACTTTACCCTATCCCACATCAAAACCTCCACAGGATATCGAAATACTTTCTCTAAATATATATGCTATAATTAAGTGCTCAAAAGTCCAGATGAAACTAAGGTGAAAAATGAAAAAAAATAAAAAATAAAAAATTTCTTATTTTATAAATAATGTGAAAATTTAAACTTAATGAAAAGATAATTATTGATCAATAACTCCTTCTCAGTTATTGCATGTCCTGAAAAAATCTGGAATAATCAGAGACATAAACGCAAACAAAATATATGAAGAAAAACAAATTGTAGAATATCACCAACCCCACAAAAACACAAAGAAGGAGAGTTGCAGGTAGCTATCAAAGATCAAATAACCAAGAAACCAACATTCCCAGATCCATTTTCAAACCCAAAGAAGCAAGAAGGCAACTAACTATTCACCATTCTAAGAACAAAAACAAAGGCTTGAGCTTTCCACAGAAACACAGTGACCCTTTAGCCACATTGATCTCCAGAAAGAACCAACTTCAAACATATCAAACATAACCACCAACATTCCAAAGCTTTGGCATCGCCTCACATAATCCAAGAATTCATTAGAAGGGAAAAAGAGAACCACGAAGCTATGATTAGAATTACGAAACGATCCCAAAGAATTCAGCTGTTTTATACACTGGGAAGAAACCGATAACCCATAGGAGAAAACCAGCATTAAATTGCTAATATAGAACAAACAAGCAAAGACAAAGGCAGAACACAGAAAGTGTGAGCTGATTGAAACAAACAAACAAAGAAGCAAAAGAAAACCATGAAGCTCAAATTTTTACTATACAAAACTCACCCTCCTCCTCCACTCATAGAAACGAAAGAGAAAGCCGTAAAAACTGAACCCAAGTGAAAAAAGAGCTAACTTGAGGAAATGGGTGTCCGTGTTTACGCACCGATTCACTCGGTATGAACTAAACAACAAGCAAAAACGTGACACACACACATACAACGACCACACACACATATATACATACATAACACAATCTTCACAAAGTTAAAGAAGACGAAGAAGAACAAGCAGAGGTGATAACGTACCTGTGTAAAAGAACGAGCTTTAATGTCCAAAAAGACTTGATTTTTTGTGAAGATTTCTGAAAGAGAGGAGACGCAGAGAGTTAATGGCACTGTGGAGCCAAAGAACAAAGTCGTTTCTTTCTTTCTTTCTCGCTACTCGCTCCAAGCCGTGCCTTTTATATGAGAGAAGATGTATAATAATAATTTATCATTATTAATTAATTATTTCTAAAACCTTTTTTTCTGATTTAGAGTGAGAAAGGTTGAGAGAGAAAGAGAGGGGTGTCTCTCTGGGGGTCTGGTCTGGTCCGGTCTCTTTCTTTTTAAGGACCAAAACGGTAACTGAACGCGCGAAGGCTTGGCGCGTGTGGTTAGGTTGCTTATATTACCTTCCACCTGGCATGTTATACGTAAGATTCCTCTTGCGTGTGATTATACAATGAGAAAGGTCAAATAGCAGTTTATAAGAATAACAAGTTAGAGTAAATACTAGCTTTTTTATTAGAATATTTATAGGTGTTAAAAACTATCCTTGCAACCAGTGGCGAAGTCAGGAATTTATTTCAGGGAGGGCAATGTAAATATATATTGTTTCAGGGGGGGCAACGATATTCTTTTAAGTGGAGAAGGCAACCTCTATATGCATATAGTATATATATATTCTTTTTATATAAAAAATTTGAGGGTGGCCATTTGCCCACCCTCCCAATGCTGTAGCTTCGCTACTGCTTGCAACCCTTACGCAGCGTTTCGTCCGTATTCTCGTAAGTAAAGACGGATGACGAAGACACGAAAATTTTGTGTCCTGTAGTTTTTATTTGCTGTCCTCACTTATTTTTGTTTCGTCTTTAGAAGAATGAACAAAAATTTTTTATTCCTTTCAAGACTATAGTATGTACTAATGTTAGACCATCAAGAAGGCTACATTTGGGTAATTTCTGATTTAAGATATGTAACATTGTTAGATCACATGAATCGATAATAACTTTTTTCTCTATGACTCATGGCACATTTCACTGATAAGTTTCAAAAAAATTGTATCATGAATTTCCAACTTATATATCAATCTAAGTAGTTTATAGAACGATTTTCATAAGACATCACAAATAAACAAAGATTAGCTCTAGCTTAAATTTCAGGTATGCTAGTTGAGACACAAACTCGTTTTTTCTATCTGGGCATCAATTTTCAAAGTTTGTCTTTCAGAAATTTAAACTGGTTAATTTTTTGTTTAATATATTTAAAAGTGTCTTAACTTTTAAAAAAATCGATTAAGCTTTTAAATTATTCAATTAAGTGACTAATCTTTTAAAACTTTACCATTTTAGTTTAAAAGATTAATTTTAATGATGTGACATGTTCACTAAATATCATGCGAATGTGGCGTAATTAAATCTTAAGAAAAAATATATATGTAGAGTAATTAAATTATACATCGAATGTGGCGCGTGATAAAGAAATAGGCTGACTCAGATATGATAGTCTCCTGTGAATAGTGAATGCTAAAGCCGAGAAAAGAGACGAGAGGATAGAGCGCGTGTTTCTCGTGGCACATGTTTGTTTCGTGAATGTGGAGAATTTCATCAAGCGCGTGGAAAGGGAGCGTGGGCTGGAAAACTCTTGAGTAGGTTTAAACTCCAAATGGCCAAACTAGCGTTTAGCACACCTGTTCAATATGTTAAAATAAAAGGAAATTTCGGTTTTTTGTATTAAAAAAAAGTCGCCTCATGGCGTGGACCAATTGGGTGGACTTTCATAGGTTTGAGTTAATATTAATTTATCACTTAATTTTATATTATTAATTTATTTAAATTTTGTTTAAATTTATATTTAATAATTTTTAAAGGATAACAATTTTATCGTATTAAAAAACTAAAATCTAAGTTGATAAGGAATTAAGAATTTTTTTAATTTAAGGAGTTAAAATAGAAACTATTTTAATTAATTATTTATTCAATTATTAAAAAATGATGACGTTAATATCATTTTTCTCGGATTCACCTATTTTTGTATTTTAAAAAAGTGTTTTTTATTATATTGTTAGGAACGTGAACAATTAAAATAAACATAGTGATTACTTAAAAATATTGGTTTATTATACTTAGTAATATTAAATGTTTGAATAGTGCCTAAAGCTTCCTAGGGAGTAGTCGAGTTGGTAGAATAGGGGGCATGGATCAAAAGGTTCTGTATTCAAATATCTCTGCCTACTCTCTCTTTCTATTGAGCCTGTCGTATAGGGCTTACCTAGTATGGAATACCTGGTTGACGTAATTTGTAAATTATTGCATCAATCCGAAAGTTTACCCGATGCATATCTAAAAGATAGCGACTGCGATTCCTCCGCTTTAAAAAAAAGAGTGCCTGAAATGTATGTATCTCATTTTTAGCATATCGCATGATGAGTATAAATAAGTTTATAATTTAAAGAAGTGGCTTAAGTCTACTTATAATAATGTTGAAGAAACTAATTCAAAATATTTAGTTTGAACATTTTATAAATCAACAACAATAATAACAACACTCAGCATGAATTTAATTGATCTGTAAAATTTTGGAAGGTCTAATAGTACATCACCTTACCCCTAATTAATAGAGAGACTGTTTCCAAATAATATATATGAAAAAGAATTAGAATCGGATCAAGATTATAATTATAACCAATTATAATAGAAAATTTACTTGAAAACAAGTCTTTAAATATTTTAGCTAAAAAGGTTAAAAATAAAAATTATCTCTAATTTAATATAGGTTAAATATAAATAAGGAAATAACAAAAGGAATAGAAAAATAAAGATACAAGCAAACAAAAAAGAGAGAGATAATCATCAAGAATAACATGGCAGGCGATCAAGAGAGAGGTTCCTGTTCGTAAATCGCACGCGCCGGCGAGAAGCGTATGGATAAGATGTTGGAGTTGAATTAACTCCACGTCGCTTTAGGCTTTTTGGATTTATTTAAAAAGGTGAAGTAAATAACTAATAAGTGTTTAGTGGATAATGAAAGTGAAAAAAAAATCAAATCAAAATTCATATTTTAATCAACGCTAGTTTTCTAGAATATTAAAGAAAATGAAGGACTGTACGGACAATTTGGATTTTTTTCGGATGGTTGATAAGTACTCTTTTTTATTATAAATGTTTTTTAAAAAATAAATATTTGACTGTAAAATAAAAAAATATTTATTTAATAGATATGACTTTTTTGGCAGTCAAAATACAACATTTTAAGAAACTCAAATTTGGAGCTTATAAAAAAACCTCTCACATGGCTTTTTTGGATAGATTTTTCAGATCAATTAATGAGTTTATTTTTAGTCCCTTTTACCCTTGTGTTTTACACATAATTTTCACAACACCCACAAACTCATCTTTACGTTTATCTTGTAAACTCATCTTCACGTTTTACTTATGTTATAATCTATATAAAAATTTTGGTTAAATATATTTTCATTTATGTTTCGTATGGTTTTAAATTATATAATAATTAATATATTTTACTTTACAAATTGTTTAATATACTTTAAAAATATTTACATGCATAAATAATTTTTATTACAAAATAAAATATAGTTAAATTTAAAAGTGTTTTTTATTTTTATGTTATCAAACAGTCTACTGTATGAAGTTCTTAAAAAAAAATTTAAATGACAGTCAAAAAATTAATTGACTTTTTAAAAAAGTTTTTTTTTAAAAAAGATATACAGGAAAAAAAGTTTTATTGATAAAAACTCTATTGATATAAGCTTAACCAAATAGAGATTTTAGTTTGTATAGATATAATTAATTTAATTGATAAATTAAAATTTTAATACATTTTGTACTGTAGTTAAGATTTTTTAAAGTAAATAAAATTTAATTTATCGAAACAATAGACATTCGACGACAAATACGAAGAGGTGTCATCGGTAACTAAATTTATGGTTTTACGTGGCTTAATTTGTCTGGAGTTATTTTTATAAAATTTATATTTAATGCTCATTTTCACGTGTTGAATGTGCACAACAAACATATTATTTTACTTTACTAAAATTTTTAACATGGTCGTTAGATATCTTAAGTGAATAACAGCTCGTTGGATACTTTCAGTAAGAAAAATAATTTGTTGGCATATTTTTAGTAGACAAAATAGCTCGTTGACATAATCGCTAGATATTTTTAATAAAAAAAACAACCTGTTGAATACTTTTGATGTGCAAAAAAATCTATTGACACAATTTCGGTGGGCAAAACAACTCGTTGATAAAGTCGTTAGGTACTTTCGGTGGAAAAAATAACCCGTTAGTACAGTTGTTAGAAACTTTCGGTAAAAAAAACAGCCTGTTAGCAACGTAAAAAATAAAGGCATACATTTTAAAAAATTATCAAAAATACTTATTTATATAGAAGGATGGGTTGCTTTTGGAGCTTTTATAAAATAAAATACATATGGAGGCGCAGACACTCCCACGAAGATGACAAAGACTCTTAACGAATTTGGACCGTATTAATTATTTTTAATTGATATTGTCCTCTCGCTTTTATCATTTTTCTTTATTTGGTGTTTAATTATGTTTGTGTATTTGGAATTCTGTATTTCGAAGTTTGGCAAGTTATGTTCAGACTTTAGATGTGCAGTCCAAATTGTGCACACTAATTAAAGGTCTAATGTTTTTATTTTAAAACTAAAAAGTAAAAAATTGACATTATTTTCTTAAATATTTTTTGAAGTCTCAGGTCTGCAGCCCAAACCTGACCTAGATAGCTCGAGCTTGATCTTGATATGAGACAATTTGAAAAAAAAATCAAACACAAAGTTCGATCAACTTAAGACAAGCAGAGACAAGTCAGACCGAATCCGAATCCAAACGTTATTCCTGTCTACAGGGACGGAGTTACAATGGGGCAAGTGGGGGGCACTTGCCCCCACTGACTCCAGCAAATTTCATACAAAAAAATTATTATTTTAAGTTTTGTTCTTACAAAAAAATAAAATTTTGTTCCCATTAAAATTTTGCCCCTATTAAAAATAAAATTTTGCCCTTATTAAAATTTTATCCCACTTAAAAAAATTTCTGGATCCACCCCTGAGTGTCTATACATCCTCACTCAAAGCCTTGAATGTCATGATTGTTCTTCTTATGTTTTACTAGAAAAATTTATATCCTATTTGAGATATCAAGCAAATTATTTAGGGGTGACAAATAATAACGTACTAATTTTTTAATTAAATGGTCAAGTTTTTTAAATTTTTAATTAAGTGATTAACATTTTCTAACTTTAATAAATCAATTCAAAATGTTAGTTCTATTAATATTTTATAAATTTGACTAATATAATTTATTTAATCTATGATAATAGGCGTTCATGTGAAAAATTAATTGTCGATTAATCATCGTGTGGACTAAAATGCAAAAGAGGTTATAAGTTGAGTGTTTTAGTCTACGTAGATGATTAGTTGACAACTAATTTTTTACGGTAATGCTTATACAACTAATTAACTCGATCAACTTTTAATTAATAAGATAATAATTAATATCAATTATCTTTATTTTAGTTATTCAATAAAATAATAATTTTTATAAATAATTTTCAATTCACTTCAAATTATTAAATATGAGTTTGAATAAAAATAATTTTTATTTATTAACTTTGGATAACCCTTCCTTTCCTTCTCTATAAAAGACGAATAAGGATTCTTATTAGCGTAGACCAAATTTAACTGAGTTGGGCTTTTCAAATCAAACCCAGGGTAAGCCAGTTTGTCAAGAAAAGATCATCAAATTATTTCCACGTCGGTAGTTGAAAACTTTTCAGAATCCTCAGCTTTAATTTATTCGATTGTTGGTTCGTTTTAATTTGATAATTCACTAAATAATTTATATAAAATAGGTAATGTGTAAATTAGATACCATAAGAAGGAAATAAAAGGTAATATAAGGGGTGTGGTTGAGTGGCAGGGACTTATCCGTCCTTAACCAAAGGTCAGGGGTTCGATTATTGACTTTGGGTATAGAGCAGCCTTAAATCATTGGGCCAGCTGTCCCACCCTGTGAGGTGCCTACAAACCAGGGAGGGGATTAGTCACTAGATCCGCCGGTGGATACCTTAGTCTAAGACAAAAAAAAGGTATAAGAAAAATTAGAGAGAAGTGATTAAAAATGGTACGTTTCTGCTGGAGCTTACTGAGAACATAAATCTCAGATAAATTTTTTTTTTGATAAACTAAGATATAGGTAAAAGATCTCATATAAAGAGGTCAATCTTCTTCGTAGGTCTTTTGAATGTTTTTTCTTCGAATCTTATATCTTATAGTTAGCTTAAACATTTAATATGTGAACTTTCTTATTAGTTATTCAGTCTAAATTTTTTTCAATGATTTATTTGATTTATTTATTTATTTGTATTTTTCTTATTTATGTATTTATTTACTTTTCTATTTTATTTTTATTCTTTACTTCGTTCTATATTTAATTTATTGTTTATTTTTATTTATACATATTTATTTATTTTTATTATCTTTAAGTCTATGTTATTTTTATTTTATTTTTAATTATTATCTTTATATATATATATATATAAACACACAAGGGCTTACCCCTAGTCGGTTAAAAAGTTGTTTTCGATAGACTTATTACTTATACACATCACATACATACACACACATATATATAATAGTCTTTTTATGAATTAAGAAGGTTGCGTATTATTAGATCTTTTCAAATCTCACGTATCAATGTCACAGGTTATTTATGTTTCAGCTCCAAAGCTCTAAAAGTTAACAGAAAAAAAAGTTGAAGAACGCATAAAGATATGAGTCTGAAGTTCGTGCATAGTCCATAGATGGTTGATTAAATCCACACACGTGATTGGTGAAACTCTTTCAACAGAGGAGAATCATATTCGTTCACTTCACCACTCGAATGGAATCTCCCATATTAAACTTTCAAATGAATGCTTTGCCAGCTTGGGAGTGGAGCTATTCAATAAGATTCTTGTCCAGATTATTAATTATTCCTAAAATATAGTTTATTCATGTTGGTTAAAGATTCAGATCAACAATGGAAATGGGATAGATTTTAAAAAAAATGGCAATGGGTTAGTTTGATCTACATCTGCAGGTTGTGAGAAGTTAAACCTTTCAAGGTTTCCGGACAAAATTCAATTTAATTCTTTAAACTCGAACTTAATTTAAAGACCAATCAAAATTAAATGATGAATTCGATTCAATTAGTGTTTACAAATTTAGTTCTTTCAAGCTCAATCCGTCGTATTTTAAATCATTATAGAAAAAAATTGACTTTGTTTGACAAACAACGAATTGCATTGATTATTAGTTGATTCTATCAGCTAATTTGATCAGCGAATAACATCAGTTGTTTTGTAAAATTAGCTGTTTAGTATTAGTTGTTGATATGCAAAATGACTTACGAGGGTATGATTTTTAAAAAAAATTGTAAGGGCACGAATATTATATTTCTTATTATTTCGTTGAATATGCTTATAAGATTTTATATTTTAGATATTTTATTTTATAAAAGTTAAGTTTATAACTTTAATAAAAAACACAATAATAATGATAATAACAACAATAACAATATTAATAATAATAATCCAATGTTAAATTCTCTATTAATATGAATGATGTAGCAAGCTATATCATATTAGTTTTTTATATAATATATATGAATTTTATTATTTAATAAATTAAAATATCTATAATTATGGTATGATACGGATACAATATATGGTAGTTATATACTAAAAACATCAATTTTATGTGACTCTTTATGTTCAAAAACTTAATATTATGGTTTTTTTAAAATGTAAACTAATATTATAAAATTAAATAAAGATTAAAAAGTTTAATTAACCCCTTTATTATATTTTTCCAAACTTCAGTGCAATAAAAAGAAAAGCCAACTTTAAAAACATGCGGAGTAAAAGTAGAGAGTAAAGTATGTTAGGAACTGGGGAGCCCACTTACATGGGAGATCTACACCATGGGCCTAGTGAGAGAACACACTCATGGGCTTGA